>JAQZBX010000080.1:18457-155551 GCA_029593785.1 Cabassous unicinctus | reverse complement strand
AATTGAAAGAGGTTGGGTCTCAATCTGGATTACTGGAGTTCTTTATAAGCAGAAGAAATTCAGTCATAGAGAAAGCCATGGGGAAGAGCCAGAAAGTGAAAGTCAAAGGAAACCAGAAAATAAAGAAGGGAATATTGCCGTGTAACATGAGCTGGGGGAACAAGCCAAGAAATGCCAAGGATCAGGAACAGCAAGTACCAGAGTGTCACAGATATTGGGAAGGAAGAATGGCCTTGCTAACAGTTTGATTATGGACTTCTCCTAGCCTCCAAACTTTGAGCCAATAAATTCCTTCTTTTTTAAGCTAACCCACTGTGCCTGGTGAACTAAAACAAATGCTTTAAAAGATGTGTGCCAAAAGATAGTGCATTTGAACTAACAGTTTGCAATTATTTCATGATAGTGAGAATAATTTTAAAAGTAACAAAAGGCATAAAGTTTCAACGATTGAAATAGTTCCTTCACTATCCACTTACCACTATACTCTTCAGCAGAAATGTTTACATGTGCTATGTAAAAATTATGTGATTTAAAAACAGAAAGAAAAAAGATTAAGGGCAAAGAAGAAGACAATCCTAGCATAAACACATTGCTGTAACTAGAATATAAAACAGGTCATCTATGGCTCAAGTAAGAGGACATGAAGGGTAGTTATAAAATGCTCTAGTACCTTCAACGTATTATAAAGAAAGATAATATTTATTGAATCTTTTTCTCAGGTAGAATTTGCCATTCTTTACTGAGGTAAGAGTGTAGAAGCATCAGATATCCCCTCAATGTTTTCTAATAAAAGTAAAATAGTCTCTTAAAAGCATGAAATATGTTTTCATAACAATTTTCAATAGTTATATTTTATTTTCATTTGACAATATTTTTTAAAGAACAAAATCTATACTGTTATAACTTTAAAAAAACTGTTTCATATGTATGTTTACTACATACCCAAATATTAAATTGATGTTAAAAATGTAAAGCTTCATGGTTGGGTATATTTCTACTCAGAATATTGTATTATCAATTTTTTTCAATTGTTATAGCAAGATCTTTAACAGACATGGACATTCTTCAACTATCAACTATTATTTCTCATTATTTTAATTCATAGTTTTTCATTTTTTATTTGTTTTATTATGCTTTTTATTTTTCATATTTTTTGTATTTTTTCTTTTTTGCTATTAACTTTATGTTTCAAATTCTCAATAAAATTTTCTAGTAACGTCTCTGAATTTTTTATATTAATTCAATCTCATAATCTGTGAGTCCATTGTTGGACTGAAGTGATTCCAGTAATATATATATATATATAGGAAACGTGCACTTTGAATATTTCTTCAAAGGATTATGATATTTCTAATAAATTAAAGCTTACTTCAACATCACCCTAATGCCAGATGTATCCATAGTTACTATATTTGTTTTCTTATATACATGTTTCAGTATTTTTACTGCTTAAGCACCCAGTTAAGATTCTTGGGCTTCAGGAAACAGAGAAACAAATCTTACTACCTTAAGGAAAAACATATTTTTCCCCTGATTTGGGAAGATTAGAAAGAGTGCAATTTCAAACAAAATTTGATCCAGAAACGTAAAAGAAATCATCAAAATTCATTTCTCTCTCTTTCTTTCTTTCCTTTATCTTATACCATACACCCGATATGGTGAGGAAAATGTGGCTGATAACTCCTGATTTTCATCCAGCTCTCTCTCTGTGATGGAAATTTGCTTTTCCTTCAGTTTCTAAAGGAGAAAAAATCCAGGGAAAAATAAAGATTTATCCTAATTTCCCATGCCCACAATTAGCCCAATAAAATGTGGTGTTATAACTGCAATGTCCCTGAACATATATATGCTCAAGCTTATGCCACCAGAGCAGTATACTGGGAAGGTAGCTTCACTTCATTAAAGTGATTGCAGTAGGAAAAGTGCAGCTACTAAAAGGATGGGATGAGTTCCTGGACAGGCAAAACTGACTCTAAATGTGACGTGTTAATGTAAAATTTTAAAAATATAAAATCAACACGTGTCAAATTAACCAACTCATTCATGAGAAAACAAGTAAGATGTAAAAACTGGTTCAAAGGTTATTTGAAGTGTTGTGGGCATATATAAATATATTAAAATAGTACACAGAAATAAGGTTTTTAATTTAGAAAATTATTCAGTTTATCTTAAATTGATATAAACTACAACCTTTGCTGTTATCTTTTCTATTAGATAAAAATAATTTATATTATAATTAGACATAAATCAGATGCCTTGCTATAAGAAAATCTGAATAGTGAAATGAAGGTACTCATCATAAGAGGTACAGATAACTCCCATTTGAACCAGCATGAAAAAAGGATAACTAGCAATCCCTTTGACCTATTTCCAAATTTAAATATTTTTCTTAGTAGATGTAATGTTCAAAACACTTGGTTTGGAGTCAGGTGTCTTGTTTCTTTACTTGGCTCATTATTTTGGACCAGTCACTGAGACCATCTGTTAATCTAGTACTCTACATTTAAAATCTGTTCTTCCAAACTTCAAATACTTTATTTTTCTCAGAAGAACCAAACTGTTTTAAACATGGTATACACAAACTCATTTATTACCTTTATGCAAACGTAACTTTAGTAATCATTATACAAAAGTAACTTTAGGACTCCTGTATCCCAGGTTAATTTAGATGTAAATAACAGGCACAATATTTTGTGTGCTTAACTATTCTATGCTAGGCACACAAATTAAATTAAAATATGGGGCATGCTCTGAAAGAATATGAAGTTTATTTTAAAGACAAATGTATAAATAAATGTTATAGAATTTAGGTGCTCTAAAGAAATGTATGTCAAAATTGTAAATACAACTGATTTTTAAAGTTGGACATGGTCAATCTTGTCTCAAATGTTTCAAGGTGAGAGGTGGATGCTTCATAGAGGATTGGCCCTGGAACTCAGGAAAATAGAAATTTGTGGTAAAAAGTATGGATAGCCATAAGCTCTGATTATCTGTCTTCGTTGTTAGATAGTAAGCTTTAAGAGAGCAAGATATCACAATTCTTTTCTCTTTTTCATTGCTATCTGTGATATCAAATAGGTGCTCAATAATATTTTGTCAATGAAAAGATTATAGACAAAAAGAGAAACATAATTAACAATACTACCTTTATAACTAAGTGCTCAAAATATTTGTTTATTCAAACAGAAAGGTAAACAAAAAACTTACTGCATTATAGTATGTAAATACATATTTTAAATGATATGGAGAACAACCCAAAAAGTTAAAATTTGAAGAACCTTAAAAAATCAAGGATAGCATGATTTACAATCCATACCCAAAGAGGCTCATGTTATCCTGTTAACGATTCATTTTAAGAACAAAAGAGTCACTCCATTTATTTTCACAAGATATGAGTCAAATTTATTTCTTGTTTTACATCCCTAGATAATAAATTTACTACTTGTCAATGTTCATAATCTAGACCACTTAACTACTGGGAACTATTTTTTTAAATTAATTATGGCATGTTGTCTCCAGTTTCAAGTATTGACTTGCATTCATGAAAATAAAAATCACTTGGAAATGATTGTTCCATTAGAGAACATCTTTCAATACATTTCTTTGCCCTGTCCTGTTAAATCTCATTTTAATCCTATTTCCTTACCACTTGAATAGATTTTTTCTCTTTTTCTATTTATGAGCATGCCAGTGTCTTCCCCAAATTCCTTCTCATCTTATTTTTTATGTTACTATATAATTTGGGAACTTACCCTTCTCAGTGAGCACAGAGAATTTTTTTTTCACATCTTTTTCAAATTCAAAATGACAAAATAGATTGTATAACAAGGGAAGTTCCACCTAAACTAACAGGCCACATTGTTTGATATTCTAGGCATTAGTTTTTATTTTGTTTTATTTTATTAAAGAAGCTTTAGAGTTACAGAAAAATCCTGCATAAAATACGGAGTTCCCATATACCATCCTATTACTAACACCTGGCATTATTGTGGTACATTTGTTACAATTGATGAAAGAACCTTTATATTATTGTATTATTAGTCCATGTTTTATATTAGGGTGGACATTAGTTTTCAGTGTTTTATTTCACCTTTTTTTTTCCTGGAAAACACTTTCTACTTGACATTTTGATGCAAATCTTATTTCTAATTTTGATCCTATCTTCATTACTTTTAATAAGTATAAGAGTATATTCTCCTTATAAGAATTATTTGTTTAGTTATGCTCCTTTTTCTTTTTTAATTTGTTTGAGTTCAGTATTCTTTTGGGCTTAAAGGTTCATAATTATTGCATATAATTTGACAGCATTCCAATAAAATGCAGCAAAAGGAAATAGAAATTGTTACAATAAAATCTAAAGATTTTTGTTCTTCAGAGCTAGATATTTTCCTTATAATTTATGTTGTTTTCCTTTCAGGCACAACTTAATTTGATACTCATTGTTGGCTTTTGGTACCATCGTACTCACTCGAGCTGCTTAATAAGACCAACGTTATTTTTATTCTCCACAATCATTTTGTATGTTATCACTATATTCAAAATGACAGAAACATCTTAAAGAAATTACCGAGCTTCAGTTTGTGTTTCTTGTGCACAATAGAAATAAATGTGCCACCTATCATCATTCATAAACAAGTGTACTCTTCTTCAGATTTATCCTACAAAATGTTAATAATGCATGTGACAAAAAGAAGCAATGGAGATGTATTACTGTTTTCATGGCTGAGTAAATGAAAAAGTATTTATGAAAATATTTAAGGTACTTTATGAGTTGAAATGTCATGGCTGACTCTCACCAACAATTATTTTAAAGAGAATTTAAATATCAACTTCATTTATAAGTAGAGTAGTTCACTAATGCCAAGTATATTGATTTGGCAACATCAAACTTACAACGTAGGAAGTAGCTCTATGTTTTACAGTGCTCACCCCACAACATTTGTATTTTGAACTTGTACCTCAATAACTTTTGGTTATTATTATCCATTGAAAGCAGTTCCCAAATGGCCTTGATAAGTAAGTGAGAAACTCGGATATATGGGTTATTGAATAAGAGGGTGAAACAACTTTCAATGAACTCTTACTCTCTACCAGGGACTTTGCCTACATGAATTTTTGTAATCTGCTGAAAATTATTCTTTGTTTTATTTTTATTTTTGTTTCTATTTATAACTGAGAAACATGAGAGATTCATAGAATGTATCTAATTTGCTGAAGGTTGCAAAATCTATTAGTTTTTAATAGTATCAGAATTTGAATACAGATGCTTTGAAAATTCACAGTCCATGTTTCTTTGTTTTTTCTAATGTACTGCCTTGGGTACATTGGTTATTTTTGCCCCTTTCCCCCAGAGGGTACACTTTCTACCTCTTTAACTAAAATGTCAACTGTCTGGAGCCATCTTTCTTGCTGTCATATATCACACAAATTGCACTTTAACTCTCCAGAATGAATGTGTGTGAAATAGCTATAGTGTCTTCTTCCCAGAAACATTTTCATTTCTAGGTAAATCCTTATACTAAAGTCATCAACTGGTAAGCAAAGAAGGGCTTAATTTGTTTCGGAGTTTTATATGCCTCTATTTATCATAGTTTTCCTGTTGTAAGGCTGATCCTTCCATCTATACAGACATTAGATTTTTTACTCCCTTTTCCTAATTGAATAAGCAATAAAGTTAAGTAATTTCAAAAACAAGCATTAAGATCAACAAGCATGGGGTCAATCCAAACTCCACTATCATTTAGCTGTGTGAACTTAGGGGATTTGTTTGAATTCTCAGAGCCTCCATTGTCTTTGTTGCTTCATTTGTCAAATAGAACCCCTGCAGGATTGTTTGGAGGATTAGTGGCAATGTATTCAAAAGCTTCAAAAGTGGTACACTTTAGTAGTAATTAGGAGTCCATGTACCCTAGGAAAAAAATATGTTAAAAAACAAATATACCTGCCTTTTACCAGCACTGTAGTCTAAGCAACTGATGGCAAAATGTGAGTCTTTTCAGATGTACCTAGAATAAAATATTCTTAGGGGATTGAAGTTAATGAGACAATATCCCATCATTCCCTTTTCTTCTTCTTTTTTTTTTATTAAGCCATAGCCCTCTGGTTTCTTGTAACTTTCAAATAAAAAGCAATAGTTGAAACATTCTGTAATAGCAGTTGACAAACAAAGCAAACTGGTTGATTGGTAGCCAGAAAATGGGCAGGAAAATTGTTTCATCAACGTCCTCTCTAATACAACCTTTAATATATTTTAAATTATTTGTGTTTATGCACGCATAACTATTAATTATCAATTGCTATTTAACTATTTATCTTGTTCTGTTCTATTACAATATTTACTTACTATATTTACTTACTACAGCACTATACAGGATGCTGTGATGACTGAAAACATAATTCCCTTATTATACTAGTTTATCAGTTATTATGTTTAGACATAGAAAATAATTGTTACAGAATGATTTATAAAAATACATGTAGTTGCAAGCATAGGAATTAATTAGAGTTGCTTGTACTAAGAAAATATATTGCTTATGGTAAGCCCTAATACTAGAATAAACTAACTTATTTGGATGACAAGAAATTCCTAATATATCTAAAATAAACAAACTTAGGCTGTGACTTTTTCTACCAATTCTACTAATTAGAGTGGCTTATTTGAACCACAATTATTTTATGATATTGTTGTGTTATAGTATAATTCATTTAAAAATAACTTTAATGTTCAATTAAAATGGCTTTAAGGAGTATTAAAATACTCTTCTCTCAGGAATAATAGAAAAATCAAATATAAATATCAGATTATGACCATTTCCTTAAAGATTTATTTCATATTTGTCCCAAGCTGTTGTAGTAAAACATATTTAATAAAACCACAACTAAATAATTTATCATTAGTTAAATGTCATTTCAAGCACAGCGTATTCTTTATAAATATTTGTTATAGAATCGGGGAATTCATATTAATCAGGTTGTAAACTTACCGCACAGATAGATTTCTAGAGGGGGTTGTATTCAGTTAAAATATTTGGTCAGAATGAATCAAGTTTAAAGCTTAATAATAGAATATTGGAAATTTTTAGTCTACAGTTGATTTCCTGAAAATGACATTGAAGGCAAGACACTAAAACACAATCTTCTTCCTCTGCACAGATAATTATTAATTATTCTATTTTTAAATGTTAATTTTTCATATCTCTTTAAAAATAAAGTAAAATCCCAATAACCATTTTTCTTAAAAAATGTATTACCTTTAACCGCTTGTTTAATGTTAATGAGTTATTTGATAAAGTTTATTCTTATCATTCATTCGCAAAGAAAAGCATTTTCTGATGAGTCAAATTAGAGGATCATGATGGAAGGAACTTGGTCTTAAAAAGAAAGTAAAGTATGCCAAGAGTAATATATTATAATTTTTTATTATAATTTTTATTACTTTTTGTTTTCAAGGTCTAAAGACAGTAAAGCCAGTCATATGGTGCACTGATACTAGATACTGAAACTTTTCTCATTTTCAGGCTACTATTTGAAAGTAAATAATTTAACTTTAACCATGAACAAAATTTTTAAAATAATTCCATAATTATTTTCATATATCATACTGCTCTATAAGCCCCAAATTTTACTAAGACATTTAGCAAGCAATAACTAATTTAATTAGTGCAATAACCTATCAACAATTGCGTTCTCATTTGTAACTAAGCATTGGTATTGGTTGATAGCAATATCTAGAGAACACAGGGAAAATTCATATGGCCTAGTTAATTAATATAAATGTAACAGGAGATTTTAATATATCCTTCAAAAAATGTGACATACCAATTAAAAAATTATGTTTTCATGTTGCAATTAAAAAATGCAATTAAAATTTAATAGAATAGGTATATACAGAATATTATATCATATAAATAAAGAACATATAAGTATTTCTTCATATTTTCTTGGAACCAAATTGTACTTGGAATGAACAACTTTTGTGTTGGGTTGCTCTATGGTGTGCTGTGATAATACAGCTCAGGGACAACAGAAACTTTTGGGAGGTGACTAATTTACTACTTCCACAGCAAAAAGTTTCTGAAGAACAGGGGAAGAGATCCCATCTTGGCTGGTCTCCCGAAGGAAGCCAAACTTTTCTAGTCATGGTCACCAAACTGCTCTGCTCAGGGTTGATGAACGGCAGCTCTATATACCCCACTTTGTGTCAGAGGGAAGAGGAAAATCTGTGCTGCCAAGGGTGAGGTGTTTAATACAGCCCAGTGGGAGAGGGCCTTGCCATGAGAGTTCCTATCTTGATAAGCATCTGGAGCTACTTGTTTAGAGTTTCCAGGTTTAAAGTCTGTTCAGGACTTTTCATTACACTTAACATCTCATCCTGGATGCAGAATGGAAACATATTGAATCATCTGCACACAATAGAAAAGGAAGGTGAGAGCTGGAAGATGGCTGCTAGGTGTATCCCTGACTTCCACAGCACAACTCATATTTTTTAATTAGTCAAAAAATTACTAGAAATGAATAGTTAACATATAACTAAATGATTAAATTCTAATCTTGAAAAGTGTGAATCTTACTCCCACATAATCGATATATTAGTGAAGAAAATGTAACATATTGCACACCATTTTAACACTGAAAGTGATCATACTTTATATAGACAACTATTTGGTACTCACATAGATACTTGAAGAAATTTTTATATGTTGTGCATTATTACTAAATATAAAGTTTAAAAAAAGAGAAGCAAGTGCTCATATTAAATTTAAAAATAATATTCCATACTTCTTTCATACATTACACAATAGTTATATTATTAATAATAGTGACTCCACCATTATATCACTATGAGATAAAGGAAGACTGGCCTGATTGACATCAGAACATAGAAGAAAGCCACTGCAATCAAATAAATACCAAATCTGTGCATAAAAATACAAATACGTCAGGAACAGAATGAATAATCCTGTAAAATATCACAGTATATATGAGATTTTTTCTACACACAAAAGAGGCGGTTAATTTCAGTGGAAGTGGGAAGGAGACAGTGTTGCTGCACAACTGGATATGTCTCTAGAAGAAGGTATTTAATGTTAATATTAAATATTATAAATACCATTCAAGAAGATCTGGGAGAAAAAATATTCTTTATGTGTACAAGGCAAAATTTATTATCCAAACTTCAGTTACAGATTTTAAAAAGTATTATATTTAAAAAATAAAATTAATGTCTGGCCAAAGATACCAAAAAACACTTGATAGACAAATGATAGATAAAGAAAATAAAGATTTGTGATGTAGATGAGAGTCAAAGGTGCAATTTAACACATTTGTGGAATTATATGTTAATTCATTAATAATTAGAAAAAGAAGAAGAAAAGAATGGAAAAGAAAAGTTAAATGATAAAGAAAAGAATGGCCAAAATTGAAAACATTATATACATTAGAATATTCATTCTATCCTTAAGTATTCATATTTTTCGTTTAATAAATAGGTTAATGTCATGGTTTGACTCTTTTGTGGACCCCACAAAATTATGATCTTAAGCTAACGCATGACTGTGCATGTAAGCCTATTTTACATAGGAGCTTTTGGTTACATTCAGTTAAGGGAGCTTTTGATTAGATCACTTTTGGGACTTTGAATGGACTACATCAGTGAGGTATGACCTAGGTTGGGTCTTGGCCCTCTTGCTGGAATCTTATATAAATGGTAAAAACACAGAGAAAGACAGCTGCCATTTTACCCTCCCATGTGAGAGAGGACACCAGGATTACTTACAGCTGCAGAAAGAAAGAAACCCTGAGAGTCTGAGAGGCCAGAGACTGTAATCAGTGGAGCAGCCCAAAGTTGAGCTGAAGCCTCAGGAGAGATGAGCTATATGCCGGATTATCCACAGTTAAACTCAGGGATAAATTGAGCCTGGAGGTAACACATAGAGACCTGCTGCCATTTTGCCTTGCCACAGTCCAGGATCTGTCAGCAGCTGACTTTTGGTGAGTCAGCATCTCTGATGATGCCTTCATTTGGACATTTTCACAACCTTGAAACTTTAAGATTTTACCTTAATCAATTCTTATTATAAAAGACAACCCATTTGTGGTATTTTTGCATTGGCAGCCTTTAACAAATTAAAACGGTCACAGTCTGAGAGGCATGTTAAAATCTACAATGTAAAAAATGTGTGTTTGTGTATGTGTGTGAGGGCGGAGAGAGAGAGAAGATAAAGAGACAGAGAAACAGAAGGACAAAGAGAGTTAATGAATGTGTAAAGGAGTTAAATAAAAAATATTAAAATGTTGAGCAAAAATTTTCCAATATTGCAAAGTAGCTCTCTACTTAACCCTCTCCTTGAATAATGAGACATAAAATAGGGAATTGTTAGTGTATATGTGTATGTGGATGGTATAAAATAGGATTGACTTTATACTGGTTAACCACTTTTTATTATTTAGGGGACAGTATTTGGCAAGAGAAATTAAAACATTTCTCAATAGAATGAACTGGCCAGTATGCCTTTATCTCAATTATATTGTGGATTGAAAACAATGATTAATTCACTTTCTGAACATACCAACATGGCTTAGATTCTATTTTTAAGGATGAGGAAAATATAAACAATATTGTGTAGCTTTAAAAGCCTGATACAGAGGCCAATAGCTATTTTACATTTTATTATCCCAAAAGTTAGAGAATCACAAAGTAAACAAATGAATATCCTTTATGTAAAAAAAAAAAAATCAATGGCTTACCAATATTATAGTAATAACCAGTAATAAAGTAAACTGGAAAGAAAAAGATAGAAACATACTTTCTTCTATAGGTCACTGAACAGGAATTAAAAGTTAAGCCCTTTTGTCAGGTGAACCAAGAACCCAGAGGTAAGGCCATGGCATCACTGTGCTTTTAAATAGCCTCATTTTGATAGAGCATGAAAAGTGGCACAAGCAGAATTTGTCAGAGTGAAATGGTAGTAGTTTCAAGATTCAAAATCCTCACAACATCCTGTTGTAAACCTCCTGATATTGACAACTTTTGGGATTATTTAAGATGAAAACCTGCACAACTCCAAATTAAGGTGTTTATAAGCGAAATTTTATTCTAGATAAATGTACAGAATTAACTCTGTCAAATATATGAGGATTGAATTAAAATTTCCATTTTAAAGTATTTATTAGTTAGCTTTAAGCACACTTTTACATTCTTACACCTTTAAAGTGCCTGAAAGTCCTTAAAACATTAATAACAAAAATAAAAAAAGTTTAAGTATATTAAATAATTTTACAGTGTTTTACACTACAGCCTTAAAATTTCTAGTCCATAACGTGAATCAAACATTAGTATAAATTTATTCTTCATTCTGTATTTGATCTTTCAATTGTAAAATATTCTGTATTAAAATTATCTAAATATAAAGTCATTTCACACATGTGCCAATATTGTATGCCAGGGGTTTTACATTGTTTTTGTAGCAAATAAACGTTCTCTCCTCTAATGAAAAAATAATTTATTCAAAGAGACATATAATCAGTATTCAATTGTAGAGGCTACCTGTTTATTGATTTACAGTGTTCTAATTCTTTCTCTCTCTCTGGAGATAGCCTTCTTAAAAGGTCAGTTCTTCCCTTGAACAGGTAAATGGCATATTTACAAGTTGACAACATGTAAACCTGTAGGATACCAAATGGAGCATAGCAAAACCAAATGAAACAATTTGGCTGATAACCATTTCAAGCTATGCTAGTCTCAAGGCAATTAGAGCAGTTAGAACATATCTGACTATTCAAATGCTAACTATGTTTCTCTTAGTGCAAACCTATAACCATTACATAATTAAAATAATTTCCAAAATTATAAAACAATTCCCATTACTTCATATAACATGTATTGCTAACTGGCAAAAAAGAGCTAAAGAACTGTGAGAAGTTTTTCTCTAAATTTTACCTGCTGGTTTCTTGTGGTTGAACTCTTTCAGGAATCCAGTTCAACTATCTAGCCACATTAATTTCATGGAAAAACAAAATAATCTTCAGAGATAAAAGGTGTCTTTACTAGGAGATTTTCCCCTGTCTGATGTTCACAGTACAGAACTTTGCATAAGCAAACTTCTTGGCTTTACCCAAAAATTGTGTACTAAACAAATGTGTGTTGAACAAATCTAAATGGAGTGATAACTATTATTGTAAAAAATATTGTTAACATCAATGATATTACAATCACTAATCAAGTTCATGGATCAATGATATGGTATTTTACTTTTCCAAATACAGCAGGCTGATAACCATACTGTGAATCAATAGAATTATTAGGCAAATGCTTCTATAAAGCTGTTATATATTAGCTAGACATTACATTTTTGAGTTATTAACTTTTTCCAAGGACTTGTGTAGGCAATGAAGAGATATAACAAAGAAGGTACAGGCTCTGTCTTTAAAGATTTTATATTCTATAGAAAGGGACACAGAAAAATAAACATCTGAAATGCTTATGATAATTTAACATATACACAAATATAATGAAAAGAAATATATTATGATGAAGAGGAACTGGTACTAATTTACCTGGGAAGGTTAAAAAAAGGCATCTTTAATGAGGGTTATTTGAGATGAGACATGATGAGAAGGAAGCAGCCACATCGAGATCTAAAGAAAAGCTTACATCGAGATCTAAAGAAAAGCTTTCATAAAGAATGAAAAGCAAATGTAAAGGCCCTGATATGGTAAGAAACTTGGCATAGTCAAGGAACATTAAAGTGAAAGTCAAAGACCATCATTCAGGCTCCCTTACCCCAGGGCATAAGCACCCATTCCTAGAGCTGCTGGGGGTTTGCTTGCAAAAGTTGAGTTGGAGATATATATTTGGCTTTCATCAGAAAATAAATGGTATATAAACTGAGACTGGATTGATACTCGAACATGAACGTATACATAGGAAAGAGGGGAAAAGCCAGATAAATTTTTGAGTATACTGAGAAGTCTGGTAGAAGAAGATTAAGAGGAATTTGAGAAGGAGCAATCAGAGAGGTAAGAGCAGCAATATGCTGATAAACACTGACTTGCAGAGGGGTAGGTAGCTGATTTTTTAAATTCCTCTGGTGTAAATAATCCCACTGTAGCTTATTTCAACCTAACAATGTGCTGTTGCTTAATGCAGAGCTGGAAGAGATGTGCATTGTAGAGCATTCCACCACAGAGCTGAGAGAGACCAAAGTAACTTTAAGAGCACAGATAATAGTAAAATGTAGTAAAATAATGAGGAACGAATAAGCTTTTAGTATTTATCACTATTATTTATTTAATATTTATTATATTATATTTTATAATTGCTGTATTTAATAACTGGCTTACAAATTCATAAAAATTAAAAAAGTAGGTCTGATGAACCAGTATAAGCCAGCAGGTTAACACTGGGTAGGAGGCAAGCATGCTGCTGATGGAATAACATCAGACACTGAGACAAAGTCACCAGTTCAAAACGTTTGAGGGGTAGTAATACTGTTGAAAGAAACAGTGGAGGAAGTAAGATTGTGCAAGGGTAACAGTAAGATGGTTATCTGGACCTGACAAAATCTCAGCCAGCTCAAAATCACAGCCAGCACATTGGGGAATTCCAGAACAAAGGAATCCCCTGTTGGGGGAAATGGCTTGGTTATTGTACCACTGTCTTGCTTAGACATTGGCAGGGGACCATTTCAGAAGAGTGTGAGCTGAAAGAGGTAACAGCTCTATGGCATCAGCTAACTTCACTCCTTGCAGTGGATATCCAGCACTTTCTTGAAGGGGCACCAGAGCACCATGTCTCTGTGTCTGACCGTTATTTTGAAGGTAGGACCCATCAACCATGATAAATCATTTTCTGCAATCCAGTGAGATGAGATTATGGAGTTTACTACAAGATATTAGACATTGGCTACCTTCATAAAATGCTTTTGACCTTACTTGAGAGAAAATATAAAGTAAGGAATGGAAGCTTTTTTCAAGTAATGAAACAGAGTGTACTCAAATTGAGATTCAAGTATTGAAACTGAAAGGCAAGGGATAGTAGAGAAATGTAAAGGACAGAAATGCTCCAAATATACTTGTAAATGTTCACAAGGAACTTAAATTAATAGATAATAGAAACTGCCTTTCAAAACTGTGAACAAATGGTACCTCTATTCAAAGAAACACGTGGGTCTGGAAAGAGTTATTGTTTTCATTATATCTATCTTTTGAAGGAAAGCAAGAAAAAGCTAATGGTTTTTGTCAAAAATAAACAAACAAACAAAAAAATAGGATCACACTGGTATATTCAGACACCCTGGAAACACTGGGGAAACAACATTTCTTCCAGTGATTCTATCATATTTTTGGTCAAAATTCTTGCACAGAATTTGCGGGTGTGGTGGCATTTGCATTGGACAAGGGTTTCTACTATAGTGGCTGTTTGAGTAATGTAACGGACATTTTGGGAAAGCGACAGAATCTTTTTAGTGAAGTAAGGAGATGTGTCTTCATTGGGATGTATTAACACATTTCTATCAAAAAGCTAACAAATAGTTGAGTCAGTAGTAAAAACTACTATTCCCTTAGCAGATGCATGCATAGTTCTTGGTGCCGACATACATGAGGTGCTTGTTCAATGCATATTGGTGAAATTAGGTTAAGGTAAAACATGAAGTTAAGATGGATATTCTATGCATAATCTAAAAATCCAGACTCTATTCTTTAAAAATAATTTTTCTTTTTCCTCAAACATGCAAAATTTACTCCTGTATTTATCAACCCTTCTGGCTGCCTGGAATGTCCTGCCTCAGGCATTTGCATGTCTACCTCCTCCACATTCATTCCTCAAAGCAAATTTCACCTCCTCCTAGAGCTTTATGTAGATCAACAAATTGAACTATCCTCTTTGCTCCCCAGTCAAGTTCTAGAACATTTTCCCACAGCACTTATTGGTTGTGAAATTATATTGTGCATTAACTTGTGTACTCATTTATTCTTATGAGAGAAAGGACCTTCTCTGTCTTACACATTGCTTTTTCCCTAGCAACTGGAATAGAGCACAACTCATCAGAGGAACCAAATGAAGATGCAAGTTACATTACATTTAATATACTTTCTGTATAGTGTAAGGTCATTAATATTTAGCTGACATTTAAAATCAGCTCTATAAACAGCTCATTCTTCTCATCTCCTCCAAGAACTGACCATAATTTTACTTCCCTAATGGCTTATTTTCTGATACAAACAATATTATCTCCATTTTCTCACCTTCCCTTCACTCTTCAACACACTGTAATCAGGCATAAACCTTAACAACCACAGAACTTTTTTTGAGAAAACCTGAGAATAATCCCTAATTACCTAATTTAATTAAATAATTTTAATGCTTGTCTTAGCATAGTTCCTCTACCTCAAGTTAATAGTACAGATTGTACTTCTCTTGAAATTCTTTTTCATTGGCTTCCAGGACACTGCTTGATAATATTTCTCCTCCTATACCCCTGAATATTAAATGCAGATCCATTTCTTGGGCAGTTTTCCCCTCTTTCCACTATTATATATCAATATTCATCCTGTTCATTTTTATTGTTTCACTTTCTTTTCAATCTAACGCCTTTCATAACTTATTCCTCATGTCTCCCGCATCATATTTTCCTAAATGATTTTAGTAATCACTGAAATCCAGTTTTACCTCCATCCTGTACAGAGTTATTAGAACAATCTTTCTAAAATGGTAGCCATGCCCTATCTTAAAAGGTTTTATATAGTTCTCTTAATCAGATAATAAACGACTTGACAGCAGGAACTACATCTGATTTTGCTCTGTAATTCACAGAGGGCATTCAATAAATGTTTACAGAAAAGAGAAGGGAAGGGGAGGAAGAAGGGACAATTGTTCAGACAATGTCAAACTGAATATGAATAATTAATTTTCTCTTCCACTTGGGACAATAGATTAGAAAGAGAGCATTAAACAAAAGGTATAGACTGATATCTTCAACTCATGATAAAAATCTTATGAAAAATAAAAGAACCGCTAAGAAAACAGTACTTCTGAGAGTTTGGATGCAATTAATTAAAAAAATAATTTAAATATATACTCCTATACTTATTTATATGCATACATGCATTACGCTTTCTATAAGAAGCAGCAAAGAAATTAGGAAGTACTCCCTTTCCCCCTCCTCCACATTGTTTTCAATGAGGGCAGTTTTATCAAAATGAAGGAAATGGAATAGGTAATCTCTGAAGGATAGCAGCGCCCTGGAGGGTAAAATGAAATAAAGGAGGAATTTATTATTTTAAATAGAAGATAATTAAACATATTTTACTGCTGTTGGGTAGGTTCCAATAGAAATGGAGAAGGGAAATAAAAGAGGATATGATTTTGCACATCCCTGTGTTATTCAACCAGCATTTGGTTAGGAACAATTTTCAAAATGCATATAGAGGGCATCTATGAATGGACAGTGATCCTTAGGAAGATAACACAAAGGTAGGCATTTACCTAATTGTTAATATCTACATATGTTTTTCAAGTTATCACGTTTAATCCCAGTTTGCATGTGTTTACTGAAGAGGCCATGAGATATAAATATTAATCTATTGCATTTATTTGAGAACAAATGTAGCCTCTTTACTCACATGTGAAAATCAATATGGAAAAATAATTTTATTGGATGGCAATTTCTTAATGAAAAAAAAGCAATAGTGTTTTCCTTTACTGTCTTCTTATGTTTGTCAAAGGACAATTTTATTTGGCCCCTTTTTATTTTAGTTAACGTGTTCAATATTTTTTAAGTTTTACAGGGATTTTATATATAAGTTCATTAAACTGTTTTCTTAAGTGTTTTAAATAAGATTATGCAAAAAAAGAATAAATAATTAGTAAAAATTTGCTTCATTGTAGCAGACATATATATATGAATAAAAAAAGAGGAAGTTTTCTACTTAAAGTTGAACATAAAACAAAAAGATGTTAACACAGTTCCATGGCATTCACAGTTCTATTTAACATCATCATGATATTTTTAAATTATAACAAGGTACTAATGAAGTAGAATTCTAAAACTCTAAAACACAAGCTTTAATGTGTTGTTCCTAGATACAAACTCATATTCAGAGCCAAGGAACATTTATTCATCTTTGACAGAAGAATTTGAAATGTTAATTTCTTTGAGTGAAATAAATTTGTTTATTGTCATTGAAATGCAAGAAGTAATGCCTATTTTAATTTCTTATAAAATCTACAGAAATGATAATGGAATAAAATCAGTCTAGGTATACTGTGCTATTCATTTTCAGTTGAACATGAAAATTATGGATTATATCACAAATATAAATGTTTTCAGGTCTCATTTTTTTGTGAATTTAAACTATTACTGTATATCAATTGGTGTCCCCATGTGTACTTAGACATTCTAAATAAATCAATGTGGTGTTTAAACACCATAAAAAGCCATAGAGCCCAAAGTTGTGTATTATAATCCCTTTCTTTTCTGCAAACAATGAGAATACTGCAGTGAGATGAATATGGCAGCAAAGATTGCTATTTCATATCTTTAGAGATACATTTTATAGTAAGATATAACAATAAGTAAGGCCAATGATACTTTGACTTTCAGGATGACTTTAGCTAGTGAACATATTATTCAAAAGGTAGTAAAAAATTTTTGGAAATGTGATTGGAAATGATAGCAAATATATTCCAGTACCAATATTTATTTATTTTTAGAAAAAGATTACCACTTTACTTTACCGATTATTTGTCTTTACAAATGTTTAAATGTTTGAGACATATGATGTCTAATTCTGTGGTTTAAGGTTTCATTAAGAAATAAGAAAGCAACTGAATCTAAAATTCGTAGTTTAATCATGGTTAAATTAAACTAGTAAACGAAAGCAGTCTATTCCAATTCTCACCACTCAAATTATTCTATAGTGCTTCTCAATTGGTGTGCTGTGAAGAAGAGAGATGCAATTTGGAAATGAATTCTGAATTTTATAATACATTTCTAAAATATAAGGCATACAAAAATATTACTCACACAATAAAAACTACAGAAATTATGGTTCTCCATAATCTTGTCAGCTAGTGGCAATAGGCAGAAAGTGTACTGAGGAGGCCATTCAGAGAACATTCTATAATAATGTTGATAATCTTAATGCATGGCTATATCATTTTAGCACAAAAGAAATATTTTACAAAAGTTGGATTCCTAAAAACACACTTTATTTTTATTTACATTAGATGCATTTAAATGTGGTATATTTTGTAACACAATATCCTTTCTAATTCTCCTTTAGTTTGTATACATATCTAATTGAATATTATAGCTTTGGTTTTGAGCTTATTGTATATTGGAATAGGCTACTGAGAGGGGTTTCAGCCCTCAGATTCAGATAATTAATTTTTCATTTCATCTCTTTCATGGATCAGATTTTAACAGCTTCTTTAAATAAGATAATTTTTAAATTGCAAGTATTTGTATCAAGCGCATACCTCATCAAGCTGTAGCAGCTGTTAGGCTGCCAAGATAGGTATTTAAAGAAAGTGGGATTAACCTTTGATTGGATAACTGAGGCTATTCAATAACCTGCCATCCTTCATTCACCACTCTAACATATAGCTCATTAGAATGCAAAATTTATTTTTATTTTCCTTCTCTTTTTAACAAGCAAATATTACCATTGAATAATAAAGACTAAAAAATGCAAAAGGTATAGGCCTCTTAAATTTTGAAAAAAAGAAAAGGTGCAGGAATTCAGAAGTGCTTTTTATAAAAACTAACATACTTCAAGATGAATAGTATTTGAGTCAAAATAAGGAATACTTATTTTTAAGAAATAGAGGTGTGTTTTTTTGAAAAGTATATTCAATTGGATATTTTGGGCATACAATATTAGAAATTATAAGACAGGACTCACACATAATTTCCTTATTTTTTTTTTTGTCTCTAGATTATTTTATTATATTATTATTTTCTTTTCCATTGCATCTTTTTTTAAAAATTTTTGACTTTATTTTGTACATTTAATAATTACAATGGAATATTATGCCGCTGTAAGAAGAAATGAAGTCGTAAAGCATATGACAACATGGATGACCCTGGAGGACATTATGTTGAGCAAAGCAAGCTAGACACAAAAGGACAAATACTGCATGAATGTGTTACTATAAACCAAATATATTAACATATTGTTTGACTCAAAAAAAAATTTATATATATCCAGTACATTGAATTGAGAAATGTATATATTTATTCATCTGTGTTTTCCCTCCTTATTTTAAAGATGAAGAAACTGCATCATTTATGTCATGTGACCAAGAAAAAAAGTAGCCTCACTGGAATTTGAGAATAATTCTGTCTGATTCCAAAGCCTGTGTTCTCCTTCATTTCACTTTAGAGTCCTTGTAAGTTGATGAATTTATGTTTTATTATGACTTATGGAGATATTGACATTTTGTTTGTTTCAACATGTCTTTCCCTGGATGAATTCTATTCATCATTATAGTCAAATCATTATACAGAATCTTCCTGCTTCAATTTTGAGACTATAATCTGGATATTTCAGAGCTACAGTTCAGAAGCTTAATTATTATTTGTAACTTTCTTATTGTTTTCTAATCATATCACAATTCTTTGCCATTCTCTGCAGAGAACTCTTTTAAAGAAAAGTAATATTACCTTCTGACTTACAGCTGTGAAGAAACTGTGACATCTAGAGGTTAAGTGATTTGCTGAAAGTCAAATAAAAAGTTAATGGCACAAGCAGAATTAAAATCCTCATTTCTTACTTGGCAATTTTCCTGTAGCAGATTTAGACACACTTAGAGAGAGCATGAGAAAGAAAGAAAGGTGATCTGGGGAGAAAGAGGAAAGAAATATGTTAAAATCAGGACAATCAAAATAAAGTTTTCTGCCTTGAACATCACTAAAATTCAATTGTGTTTCTAGCATAATCTTTAAGAAAAAGAAAGATCACAATTCAAATGCACACAAAAAAGTAAATTAATTGAAAATGCCAGGCATGCATCTTAATATAGAATTGCTTGGGGGTGGTGGGGAGTGAGAGTTTGAGAGTAATTGAAGTATATAATAAGGCTATTCAGGGTTTTGGAATAATAAAGTATATTTGAAGCACAATGTACTCCAGGGAACAAGGGACTCCATTTTTAAATGTTCTTACAGGTTGAGTTGACTCAAGTTAGATCACAAGTGCTCTGAATATTCAGAAGGCAAATAAGCACAACAGCTTTACTGCACTCTGAAATCTTATCTACCTGATAGAACAAACTATCTTACGTAGCTTGGAAACCTGGACGTAGTTCACAGTGGTTTATTTAAATAATTTAAAACCTTTCAAACCAACCTGCTATTCTATCTTTGCACCCATGTTACCATTTTATGTTTTAATAATGTTTTTTCTAAATTGTTGGATTAGCAGTTGTCATTAGGAGTTAAAAGGTTAGTGAGAAGAACAGAAAATTACTTCTGTTTAGTTTATCACCAGAGAAGTCTGTGGCTTTCTACATCTTCGAAAGATTATTCATATGGAATTATCTTAGTCTAGGTAGTCTTCTCCAGTCAGGTCCTCAGAAGTAGAGTGTATATAGTATAAAAATCTGTGACCTAAAAGGCTTCTAATGGAAGCTTTCCAAAATTTCAAACATCTGAATTTAAGAAGAAAGTTAAGAAAATAGAATTACTTTTTTGAAAAAAAACAGCAAGGATGATAACATATCTTTCAAGAAATTGAAGAACTTGACTTCTGCATCTTGCCTGGGAAATGTTCAAAACAAAGGACTAAAATGAAAATAAAAAGGAGGAAGACAAAAGGAAGAAGAGAAAGCAGGAGCAGGAGGAGTAGTGTAGCATAAGCAGAAAAAAGGGCTTTGAGTCTAAAAATTTGTGTTTATAATCCTGGTTCATTACTAATTGTCTTTGAGAATTTAGAAGAGAAACTTAGCTTCTATGCACATTATTTTTGAATCCACTAGAAAAAAAAAAGGTAAATTATGCCAATTTCATAATATTGTTATAGCAATTATATAAAATAATGTGAAATTGCTTTGCAGATTTTTTAACTTGTAAATGAGCTGTAACAAACTCAGAATGCTGTGGATACTTTATTCTAAAAATGGGCATATAATCATATGTCTAGAATATTTTAGATACTTGATTTTCAAGTTACAGGCATGAATTTTCCAGAAGTTAGGCATTTCAGGTTTTTCTTTTTCACTTCTTAATAGATTTTGTCCAAAAACTACAAGCAAATTTGTTAATATTTGACAAAAAAAGATGACATTATAAAGTTGTCAATTAAGCCCACAGAAGATATTGAAAACCTTTACTTAACAGTTAAAAAGTAGAATACTTAGATAAATATGCTATAATAGTCAAAGTTTCTAGTCCTGGACTTACTTTGCATTAACCAGTAAAGACTTTTATATGTTTATCCTGAGTTAGAAAAGTTAAATATATATTGGTCTCTTAGTTAAACTTGGATATTCAGGGAAGAAATGCCATAGCTGTAAGAAATAAGAGTAATTAGAAGAGTTTTGCATATATTCCATCTGGTTCATATAGAATTAGCAATATAATGTGGGTGCACCTGGAACTTTGTGCTCATTGCAAAAATTTGGCAGTGATTGAAGTAGCAGGCTGTAGGACATGTGGGTTCAGTTCATGGAAACACTCTGACTACACATAGACTGTCCATCCTTTGTACATGAGTGTTCTATTTTATGGAATGTGGCTGAATTATGTTTCTGCATGGTTAATGTCTACAGAAACTGAAAGTAAGAATCCTTTTCATGTAAATATAGTTGGATTGAACTCTGCCCAAATGTCAGTGCACTTTCATTTCTCATGGAGTGTATACAGAAGCCCCTGGGTAAAACAGCTGTTGCTTTGCAGGAGTTAGCAGACAGCTCTAGGCATTGGATATTAAAAAACAAATAAGCAAAAAAAAATCTTTTTGATAGAGAACACCTCTCTAATCAGTATGTGAATTTGTAAGTCAAATATTTGATTTTATTTAAATAAGTAAAGTAATAATTCCCTAAAAATTATAAAATTACATGGACTGTAAAATGTATTCCCAGTGCCTTCATTTTAATGCCACTTGAAATGTTGATAGAAAACCTGCTTATAAACCAAGGCAATAATAAGTTGCAAAATCAAACCACAAGTCACTGAGTTGCTAAGCTATTGAACATCTTCTGTTACATCTCCTTAATTTTCATTTCCTTGGTTTGCAAAGGCAAATATTTGAATTCTGGGATTCAAAAGTAAATATTTTCTTCTATTGAAAATGGAAACAATAAGAGCAAGAGGCTATTGTTGGCATGGATCTGTAGACTTAAAAGTGTACAATACTGCTAATCAACTTGAGTACCACGTATAAGGGTACTTTATAATATACAGGACATGTAGGGATTCACATATTTAATTTTATGGGAATGTGAGTAAAGACATAAAACCTGATTTGATAAAAGTGATATTTTGATAAGATGATGTCAGAGCTATTTCTTCCTTAAATCCCAGTAATTGGTGAAAATAGTAATGTTGATATATTTATATGCTGAAAACAAATATCCTTGAAAAATTTTTCTTAAAATAAATTCCCCCCCCCCAAATTTTCTTGTCATAACAATCTTCTTTTTAACTTAAAAAAAAACATAGTGTATTCATCACAAAATGAACAAAATTAATGAATAACTCCAACAAAATGTATGACTTCCTTTATTTCTAAAGCAGTTCTAAGGCAAGTACCTAAGCGTATCACACTTCAAAATGTATGTCAGATTTTTCCTCCTGTTTTGAATCATCAGTAATTTTGTAAAGGTAAAAGTCAAAATAAATTAATTAAGATTTACTTAATTTAATATCCCCTGAGCTTAGGTTTGTCTGTTTAGCTTTTTTAAAATGCCTGTGTGTTTATCAAATGCAATTATGTTTTTCAAGGTACAAGAGTTTCAGAAAAGTGACCTGATTAAGTGAGGATCCTGAGTTGTCCAGAAAACAAGTGGACAGAAGTGAGCTTTCACTTTCTGCAACTGCAATGTTGCTACCCAAGCTTTGTTTCCTTAACACCATTGTCTTCTTCAACTCAGCACTGGGATCTGTGAGCACCCATAGGTTCATTTGCACTTACTGCTACAGAGTCCTCAGGTGCATAGCAGCTGGTTCTCCAGACGACTCCTGTAAACAGCTGGCACCCAAAGCTGCTCTGCTCAAGGCCAAACTGCCTGTGTATTCTCCAATTGGCAAAGTTGCTTTCCCTTAATTGCCATATAAAAAAGGAGCACACAGGGAAATGCTTCCTCCCTGCTGAATGGAATCTATACCGCAGACAAAGGTTAGCCTGGGCCTCTCCCTGAAATAGAAAGACTTAAGGATTTCTGGCCCTGTGATTTTTCCTTTTCCCTCCAAAATCCTGTTCTTTAATCCATTCCAAAACACTGTATGACAGATGGTAGCCCTTAAGGGACCCACCTGTCCAAGATAATTATAACCTTTTTTAAAAGAATCTCTAAATGTTACCACTTTTTGAGAAAATGTAATGATACCTAGTTGCCTTCTAAATCCCTGATGACATTAAAACTACAGTAAACTTATTCTGTGGATTTAATTTATTTCATTTCATAAATGAGCATTTTTCTTTTAAATAAATATTTTAAACTTACAAATAACTTGAGAAGAGAGCCAATCATTTTCACCCTCTGTAGAAAGAAAGTCAATGCTAGACAGCACTGAGCTACCACTTAAATTAAATACCAGACATATGACTAAATTTCATTGTGGCAATCAGAGGTCATAAACTCAAATACTTAAAGAGTTCATGCAAGTAATGTCAATAGGAAAATTGACAATTTGCGCCTATGAGGGGTCTGTACCCTGCCTAAGGGAGCTAGCCAAGACTTACTTCTATCTAACCAGCGCTTATGTGAATTTTTGTTTTTGAGAAAACTCTGTCTTATTTTATTTTCAAACCCCCTGGGCCAATAAAGCAAACAATACACAATAGCACATCTCCACATGCAATTTCTGACAGTTTATTACGGTCTGCTAGAATATTTAGTGACCCCTGCAATAAGCAAAATTTAGTATATTGTGCCTTTTAAACTAATTTCTATAGTGAATTAACAAGGTTCAACACTTTTAAAGGGTAATAAATAAAATGATTTGCATTCATTTTCCGTCATTTAAGACCAATGTTTTAACAGTAAATTATTTGATATTGAGTCAAATGCCACAGGTTGTTAATTTTTGCACCGATACACACAGTAGTTGAGTCATATTAAAAAAGAAATAAAAACTCATGCATTTTAATGTAAAGTATATTTCCATGTATATCTCCAGGAAAGGAGCCCATAAAAAAGAGAGAATAACTACATATATAGACAGTAATAATAAATTATATTATATAAATCCCTTAAGAATATTTTCTTAGCTTAAAACTGACAAGAGACAACTTTTGGAAAAATTCTATAAATAGCTACATATATTCAATTATGTCTTTTATTTTGAGACATAAAAGGTAATTTATGAGTTTAGCTTTCCCCTGATATATGCATATATCCTTATTGATTTGTGTTGTAGCTATTGAATCCAAGAATATATATTTTGGACAATAAATTCATATCACATAATCCCATAAACAAATTGTATATATTTTCATATAAACATATAGAATAATAGATTATTAATAAAAATGTGTTTGTTTTCAGTAATAAATTATGTAATAAATTAACACATCACTCTGTAGCATGTGTATTTTGAAATTATGGTTAAAAAGTGAAATTCTGTTGGTTTTAAGAAATTAAACTTTTACCCTTGTATCTTTCTGTGACTTCATAAACACTTGGTAAAATTTTGGTTCTTAACAGCAAAAACTTACTTGAATCTATAACACTTAATCTGTGTTTTGTTCTATTTAATAGAAGATGGAGAGCTGAATGTATAGAAATAAAGTAAATTTCAGCTTAACTTGACTGATTTGATGGATGCAGTCAAGTCTCCAAATCCAGTTCAGTGTGTATTTGGATTTGACTTTTTGGTTCACTAAACCCAGCTGGCAAATCAATAGAAATTATCAGTAATTTGTCAGCATTTGATAAATGACTTAATGCCTGTGTGTTGCCACTGATCTTTATGTTATCTTTGTCTGCCTAGGTCAGCACATTTCTTAATGTTCTAAGAACCTTAAAAACTCAGTACAATAAAAATCATGTACTTAAGACATTAACCCAATTTTATTCCATCAAACGT
This sequence comes from Cabassous unicinctus, assembly GCA_029593785.1. Taxonomy (NCBI): domain Eukaryota; kingdom Metazoa; phylum Chordata; class Mammalia; order Cingulata; family Chlamyphoridae; genus Cabassous; species Cabassous unicinctus. Next base: position 130,295 of record JAQZBX010000080.1, on the reverse strand, counting down.
GATTAAATTGAAAATAGTACATTTTTTATTATAGAAATACTTTAATGCATTATGTAACTTAATAGATTATGTTTGACTGTATGATAATCTAGAATAAACAATAATGTTGAACTTGTAGGAAACGTGTAATCATGAAAAATATGTGACAATAGAATTCATCCATTCATTCATTCATTTGTATATTTTTTCAGGTATAATTAAGTGCTTATCAAGCACTAGGTTTTTTTTCTTCCTTTAGAATATCTTATTTTTTAAAATTTTATTCATAACTGGCTGAGCTGTTTAGCTCATCACCTAATACAGATGTTTAATGATGTAATGAGCAAAGTCTCATAGTTCTATCACTATTATTTATTGATTCACTTCTAAAAAAGAAAAACCCTATTGTAATAGCACAGCCATACCTATTAATCCTGTTGTCATTAGAGAAGAGGCAAGGGAAAAATGTCTTGATTGGCTGCCTTAGCCTGGACTTCCTAAAAACAAACTGTGTGAAGACAAAGTTTACATGATAAAATTTTATTAGTAGGGAAAATTCCCTGGGAAAATAGATTAGAGGGAAAATGGAAAGAAAGGTGGGAAGAACAAATAAACTATAGTGTGTTAGCTGGTTGGTCACAGCTTCTCAATAAACACCTCTACTTTCTCATCCATTGCCATGTCTCTAGGCATGTATTATGGAACCATTTAGTCCCTGGACAGTCCTTTTTTCCTTTTTGTCTTGTTCAAGGTCACCTGAGAGGCATCATCTCTCCGGCACTTCTGTGTTGTGGTGTGCAACCCTTCCAGGCACCTTCTGAAGAGGCCAGAAGCAGCTTCTGTGTGTGTAGTCTGGGCAGAGGAAAGGCAGAGCAGTCTCCCTCGTCAATTGGCACTACATGTGAGGCCCTCCAATTCTGTGGTAGCTGCAGCAACACAGAAAGGAGCTGTGACTTTTCAGCTATGGGAATGGCATGAGTGATTGGAAGGACTGCTCTGGACTAGAAACAATGTCTTGTTTCAATGTCTGGTCAAGGCCTATAGGGGTGGGAGGTAAGCATATTTGTAATGAAGCCTGAACTGAGTCTGGTATACTTATACAAGTTAATCCATCACCATTTTAAGCAAAGCTATCAATGCATATCACTTTAAAATTTGAAGCACATGTCATTATAATTAATTTCAAAAGGAAAAAAATGGTGTGAGAAAGGAGTTGGCTAATACTTAGGACAGGAAGAAAGAGAAAACAAAAATGAAGGTATCAGGTAACTTTCACTTGTGGTCAGAGTGAACATATTTTGAGTGTAGGGCACTGAAATTTATCTTCTCCTTGCAAATTTGGGCAATGATATTATACTCAGGTCTATGGTTCATAATACTCTGAGTCTACCTATCTATGCTTTATTTTCTTTCTTACTGGTTCAAGAAATAGTCTTCTTTCTCTTCGGGGACCACTTCCTTCTCTTTTTGCCCTAATTTCCTTCTCCTTATGCCATCTCAAAAAAATTAGAATGAAATAAAATACAGCAGGCACAGTTTCATAGTTCGTTTTATTCTGCTATCCCCCATATGAACATACCTCTTTAAAAATCTTATAACTCTGTTGGTTTGTTGTTTTACATATTTAACTTTTTCTTTGTTATAGCACACTCTTGGAAAATGCAAAAAATATAAATGTACAGCTCATTGAATTATCACAAATCAAATACACATTATAGCTATAAACTATGACAAGAAATGGAATTCCAGAAATCCCCTGATATGCCCCCTCAATCATAAACACTTTTTTCACCCAAAAGAAATAAATAAGATAATAGAATAAAGGCATAATTATACAATAATAAAGCACAATGAAAATATTACCCACAATCCTAGTTTCTAGCACCATGAGTTAGTTTTGCCAGATTATGTCTTTATAGTCATATAATCATTCAGTTTGTACTCTTTGTGACTTTCATTGCATAATATTATGTTTGTTGGCCTTATCGATGTTTTTGCATGCATAGATCATACATATATAGTAGTCTATATTATATATAAATAATATTTCATTGTATGAAAATATCATTATTTAAATCCCCATTTATTGTTAACAGATTTTCAGTTGTTACCAGTTTATAACAATTTGAAGAATGTGATTATGAAGAACCTGTACATGTCTTTTGGTACATATACAATTGCAGTTCTGTTGGGTTTATCCCCAGGAGAGGAATTACTGGGTGACAGGATATGTATATTTTTAAATTCTGTAGAACATTCTAAATAGTTTTCCATATATTTGTATCAATTTATACCGTTACCAGCAGTTTATGAGCATTTCTACTACTTTTATCAATATTTGGCCTTCAATCTTTTTGTTGGCCATTCTGCTGCATGTATTGTGGTACACATAGAGTGATTCACAGTATGGTTTGATTGGTTTGAGCATCTTTGAATAAGTTTATTCTTTCTCCATTATTCTACTGGACTGTCTGTCTTTTTCTTATTGAAATTTTATGGTTTATTTAATCTGAATAAATGTTCTTTGTCAAATATTAGGCAAATATATTGTCCCACACTTTGGATTGCCTTTTCATTCTTTTAATGGTATCTTTTGATATCCTACTTCAATGTATTAGTATTTTCCTTTATAGTAAGTAATTGTTATGTACTGTTAAAAAAATATTTTCATATCCAGGGTTATGAAGATATTCTCTTTTAGGAGCTGAATGATTATAACTTTCACATTTAGATCTGAAATCCACCTAGAAATGACTGGTTGGAAGGGAGTAAGTTTGGGATAAAAATTCAATTTTTTAGAGCTTTATTGAGGCAAAATTCATGTAAAATAAATATTGCACGTTTAATCTACATATTTTAATGAGTTTTGATATTTGTATACACCTGGGAAATAATCACCACAAGCAAGGTAATAAATACAGTGACTACCCCAAAAGTTTCCTCATGCGCTTTTGTACTCCGTGCACTTTGCCATCCCCAGACAACCGCTGATTTCCTTATATCACAATACATTAGTTCATAATTTATAGAATTTCATATAAATGAAGTCAAATAATATGTGGTCTTGTTTGTCAGTCACCATTCACTCAACTTAATCAGTGTGAAATTCATCTATGTTGCATATTTCAATTTTTTTGTTGCTTTTGCTGTTCCTTCTGTTGTCAAATTGTTTATAACTATTTATCCATTCACCTTTTGATGAGTATTTGGGGCTATTAAATGCCAAAACTCGCCATAAACATTCATGTATAAGTCTTTGTGCAGATATATATTTTCATTTCTTTCATATAAATATCTTTGGATAGAATTATTGAGTCATAAACCAGGTATATGTTTAAATTTTTAAGAAAGTGCTAAGCTGTTTTCCAAAGTGATTGCAGAATTTTACATTTCCACGGGCAGTGTAAGATAATTGCAATTGCTTTATGCAGTTATTCCAGCACCATTTATTGAAAAGATTATCCTTTATCCATTGGATTAACTTTGTCAACAATCAGCTGAATGTACATATCTGAATCTATTTCTGGACTTTCGATTCGGTTTCATTTTTCTAAATCTCTTTATGTCAATACCACACTGCCTTGGTTGCTTTATAATACATCTTAAAATAAGGTTGCAAGATCCTCTAACTTTGCTCTTCTTTTGGCTATTCTAGAACCTTTATATTTTCAGATAAACTTTAGAATCAGATTGCTACTCTCTACAAAAAAAGCCTGCTGAGATATTGATCAGGATTGTAATCAATTTGAGGAGAATTTATATCATCATAACATTGAATCTTCTAAGCCATGTGCTTTGCATTATTTATTTAGGTCTTCTTTAATTTCTATCAAAAGTTTAGCTCTCTCAGCTATTTACTGAGGTCTTTAATTTCTCTCAGCAATAATTTACTTAGGATTAAGTGTAAAATTCTTGTGCAGTTTTTTATCAAATTTATCCTAAAGTATTTCATTTTGTGATGCAATCGTACATAGTATGTTTATTTCAATTTCCTATTATTCATTGCTCTAATCCAGAAATACAATTGATATTTATAAAGATGTTATAATCTGCCAATTTATTAGTTTGATTAACTTTTTGGTACATTAGTAGTTTTTATATACAGGCAGTTATGTCTTTTTTAAATAAATGTAATTTTATTTCTTCCTCTTTAGCCTGTAAGACTTTTATTTTTTAATTTCATGTTGCACTTTGGCTAGAAATTTCAGTAAAGTGATAAAGAGAAGCCGGAGAAGGTTTTCCTTTTCTTGTTCCTGATCTTAGGTAGAACGCGTTTAGTCTAGATTTTTGCAGGTATGTATTGTTGTTGCCTCATCCTTACCAGAATATATCACTGGAATGATAGGAGTTCTGAGTAAGAGATGCTTTCCATTATCAAAACTATGCATTCTGGATGAGCTGCCAATCTTCTTTTCATCCTGTTTAATTACTTATGCTAGATGGGAATGTTTAGAATTACCTAAACTCACTAAATTAGTTCATTTAAACCATTATAGGATTTCTAGCAACAAGGAATTTCAAATTTAATCACGGCTATTTTATATACACATATATTCATACTCACAAATTCTTTATCTACTAGTTCAACATGGCCTGGGAGAAAAGCTTGTGTATCCTGGAGGTACCTTGTACACTCACTACGCAGGACAGAATACTGTATTGCTTCCAGTGGTGTCAGCTGTGCCTGATATGATGTTAACAATGCAAGCTGTGCAACAAGCTTAAAGAGATTGGCATTCTGTGACTAATGTGGCTAACATTTGCTTTTCAAAACCTATCTCAAAAGAAAGCCAATGCCAATTTGCATTCTTGTGGGACAGACTCCAATTCAGGTTTATTGTTCTCCCACAGGGATTTAAATTCCCATGCTTATTGCTACAACCCAGAAAGAAAAGACTTAGATTTGATTTATTATGCATTATATTGATATCTAAACCCAAGTTACAAAGGCTTGGCAATCACATGATCACCAAAGGATGGCTGATTAATGTGACCGAAGTGTAGGGTCCAGCACAAACAGTAAAATCTTTATATATGAATCAGATTATTGGAGTAACTAGAGAAATTTGACATTATTGTATACTCTCTATTTCTCTGTTGAAAGCTCCCATCTTTGCATGTATGTCTCCTTTTCCACTAGGAGCTTTGGCATATTACTCATAGCTATTTCAAATTTACTGTTTGATGATGCTAATATCCAGGTCTACTATGAGTGTGATTCCGTTATTGATGGCAGTGCTTGTGTATGTGTGTATGCCTGTGTGTGCCCATTTGTGTGTGTGTGTCATAATTGTTTACTGCATGCCAAACATCAGGTTTAGAACAGCAAAGGCTGTTCATTTTAACTTTCTTGTTTAAGATTCAGAGTGTCCAGAAATTGTGGATTGATGTATTTATGAGTTTGGGTTGTCTCATCAAATATTGAGCTCTGTTTTTTTTTTCTCTCATTGGCTCTTCAGATTTGCTTTTGCCCTTTTCCTCCTTCCTTCTGGACTCCAATTATACATTTTAGGTAGAGTTTTTCCACTGCATCTGCTATGATCATTTTTTTCTATAATACTCTATAGTGGACTGCCTTGGAGCAAAAGGCAGATATGCTTACTGCCTATCGAAAAAACTGGGATCCCTAAGCCAGGATTTCACTAACTTAATGCACCTTACTTTGTGTGAGGGTTAGATATCATCTAACCATCTTTACCTTGTCTTGTGGGAATTGGCTGTTCAAGGGCTAGAGCAAATGCTGATACTCTGGCTACTGCTATTGCTGTCAGTAATAAACTGTCTTTAACCTCACACCCAGGAATATTGTTTCCTCTGCCAGCATCCATGAAACTGTGATAGGATAAGTTTTTGGCATTCAGATAAGATAAAAACCTCCAACACTTCAAAGTTATTGACAGTAGGGTAGAGGAATAATTTCTAAGCATTGAATTCCTGGAAAAACTATAAGTAACAAAATAAAACTAATAGAAGGAAAAGAGAGAAAAGAAAAGTAGAGGGATGACTACTTAGAAAACTAATATTAGATTAGAATCCAATGATAAAATTAAAGCTAAAATAACTGAATATTAGAAATATAATTAAATAAAAATAAAAAGTTAATAGCGTTTTATAAAGGTAATAATACAGATTCCATAACAAATAAAGAAAAAGAATCCCTTCCATAATAACTTTTAAGAAACAAAAAAACAGATGTCTTAGTGAAAGCCACAAAGCAAAAATAACATAATAAAATGTTGAGACAGAGCTGAGATTAAAAATAATAACTCAATAAAAGAAATTTGATCAAGGTATATATTAAAAGCAAAAATTTTTAGATTAATTATGAATGCAAAATCACAATCTACAAACACCCAAGTAGTCTATCTAAATTGAAGTCATTTAGAAAAACTAAAAAAAAATAATAATAAGGTTAAAACTGGTAAGTGGAAACAAAAAAAAAGCAGTAGTTGTGATCTTAATATCTGATAAGAGAGAATTTCATCCTTCAGTATTAATTCAGACAAAAGGAACAATTTTTAATGCTAAAAGTTCAATTCACAATGAAAATATAACAATTATGATTATATACATATATCAAAAAATCATCTTCATAAACCTGAGAATTCAGGAGAGCCAAAAGAAAGAGATTGGAAGATATTGACAGGAAGAGACTTAGCACTCCTCTTACAGTCCAACACAGTTCAGATGGCAGATATAAATAAGGATATCAAAGTACTATGAAGTAGATCTTTGGGATTTAAATCAAACTTTGTGCTCTGATAATAGAGAATAAAAAATATTAAAAAGTACACATGGAACATTCATGCATAATCACATTATATGATGCTAGGAAGGAAGCCTCAATTAGTTTCATGAATTATAAGTAATTTTAGAAGGTAATATTACTTACCTCAATTCAATAGAAGCAATGAATAACAAAACAAGCAGGCAAACAAGCAGAGAGGACTACCTCTTACATACTATAAAACACAACTTTGAGTCAAAGGAGAAGTAAAAATAAAATTCCCAAGATTTCTATGATAAGGAAAACATTATATCTCAAAATCTATGGTGTGCATTTAAAGTGCTAATCATTAAAAAATCAAAATACATAAGATTTGTAATGGATTATGGTAATTTTATAAAGTAGATTAGCTTGTGTCAACAAACATTTTAGCAGACAACTATTATAAACTTTGGACAAAATATAAAAACCTATTCTGTGATAGCAGTGGAAATAGACCAGAATAGTAAACAAACAAGTGATAAAGAAAATCTGCAAATACAAAGTTAGTTCTTAGGCCATTTTTTTAAAAGCAAGATATCTATACACATTACTACAAATAATTTTCTCAGAGAAATTATGGAAGGCATAAATAAATGAAAAGATAAATCATGATCAGAGATCAAAGGCTCAATGTTTATAAGATAATTCTACCATAATTTATTTCTAGTTTCCATGGATTTCCTACCAAAATTGCAACAATTTTTTTACTTTGAAAAACTGATCCAAAAATTTATACGGAGTGGCAAATAACCTGCAAAGTAAAAACAGCAAAATTCTAAACCATACATTGATTGATTTCAAAACTTGAGATAGTAATTAAGATAGTTTGCAATTGGAATATGTACAAATAAGTAAATCAAGGGAACGTAATTGAGTCCAGAAATAGAACAATACAATATGTGGGGGTGGGGTGGGGTGTGGAGAAGTGGAAAGTGCAATGAGATGGGGTGGAAGGCAGAATAAGAAGAAAAGCTAACCACCATATCACTTTTAACCGTCTCTCCACTCCTCCTCCCAATATCCAGCCCCCTTACATGTGAGTCAGGGCTGAATTAGGAAGAAAGCAGGTATTTAAAATATATGCAAAATTCAAATTTGAATTTACACTTATCCAGGTTTTCTAAATAGTAAAAGTAAGAGCCTTCTTTTAGCAGAGAGCATGGAAAGCTATAATGTCTGCCTGAAATGTGAGTGGGAAAATGAGAAGAAATAGTCAATGGAGTGTGATTAAAGGTAATGGAGGCAAGGTCCTGTCCTTAGGGATTCAGATAGGGCCTTGTCCCCAGGGCAATTTCAAAAGTAAAATAATATGATCAGTGAAGAAAATTTAGCATTTTACAATGTGAATATTATAGGATGGGCCAGTCATCAGTATTCTACATTGAGTTTCAAGATTTAAACCTTGCATTCATTATTTTTACAAAAAAGTCATTAGGTATGGCCTTCGTTGGAAAATTCAAATTTATCAATAATTAGTTTTTATGCAGACATGGGATATTTTATGAGTGTCAAATTAATAAATGGCATTAAAAATTTCTTGATTTTTAATCACTTAGGCAGCTATCAGGAAGCAGTCTCATTATGTAATGATTTTTTTTCCCATAGAGCTTGATATTACTGTTTTTAAATTTTGCAAGAGACATTTTTGGAGTGATTCTTCCCTGTTTTATCTGAGGAGTGGCTGCCCTTTGGGGATAAAGCCATATGACTGTCAACATGTCACATACCTCTGGAAAGCATCAGGCTACATTATTTAGATGCTTGGAACAGAATTGTTGCAGTGCAATCACTCTTAGGGGGGATTCATCTCTAAGAAAATGCTTAGTCTCCAATGAATATTTATACCTCAATTTCACTCTGATCTCAACAGAACTGATGTTTCAATCATATTCTGAAGAAGCAGAGGAGATTTGATGCCTATCAAATCCTTACGAGAAACAAACTACTGACCTAAACCACTACATAAATGCATTAAATTATCATGGCAATTTACAAAGAAATATATAAATAAATAATTCTGAATAAAGTGACAGTAGCATGTTTGAATTTGTTTCCTCCAGGCTGATGAATTCAACATTATTCTAATAAATCACTTCCTCAAACAAATATTTACTAAAGCAAGTGTTAGGAAAAGTATTAAAATATTTATATTACAGAATGTTTAGCAATATTAGACCAAAGATTATATACCATGTATTAGCCACAGTTAGATGGGAAAAAATGAATCATTTGCAAATTTTCTTTTGGAGTATATTTAAGTAAAATATAACAATAGAATCTATGAGTTATGGCACATATACACATGATTTCCTATTTATATGGTTAGAAGCTGGGAATATTATTGTACTCCCCAAACTCTCAATACAAAGTTCAAGAGCTTATTTAAAAAATCACTAAATTTTTCCTATTCTCACCCGCTTCACTGGAGCTCAGAGAAAGTAGACTTTTACTTTATCTCCCTTCTGTCTTAAACTACTCTGCTGAATCAAATACTGTAATGTTTTGAAAGGGTTAGAATCATTTCAGATCAGTCAAGTACATACAGAGCAGAATGCCCTCAAAAACTAGTCACACTCAAACTTTAAAATTGATGCATCCTTATATGATTGCCATACAACTTCCATTTCCTTTCAGAGATTTATAATCTACATCATTTAATTCGCTGGATATTTCAGAATATTCACTTCACTAGTCTTCAACTATCATCTCCATACAGTATCAGTTTTGCACAAAAATAAAATCATGATAAAGTATATTTATTTAGATTTTGCAAATGAACAAATTAATTTGAACCATAGTTGCCAGAAATATGACATTGTTTACATATAGCTTTAATTTTGGATGTTTTTTGTATCTAGAATGTCGTTGGTGTTGCCAATTTGAAATGCCCATGGGCATAATCACTTCTCTTTCAATTCTACACCATCATAATGCTTAATTTAATAATGGTATGCAATTTGTTCTCTGAGTATGAACATTTTAATTATGTAAAATACAAATAGAGAGTGCTTGGTATTAGAAATTCTTCCTCTCTGAAAAGCCAACAAATATAAATATGATCGTTTTCTCTCATTTCATCCACCTTGATTTTTGGTTCTTAGAGAATAATTTAAAATCATGGTCTCATTCACCTGGAGTTACACGTTATTAAAATCAAATTAGAAATTTTATAATCTTAGTATCTAAACCTGCTTCTAAAATATATTATTGTAACACTTTTTTAATTAGAGAAGTTGTAGGTTTAAAAAAAAACTATACATAAAATACAGAATTGTACATGTTTTACAATTCATGAAAGAATATTTTTATAATTGTATTATTAACTATAGACCATTGATTACTAATTAGGGTTCACTGTTTTCGTGTACAGTCCTTTGTTATTTGTTGTTGTTTTTAATTTTTATTTCAGAATATATACAACCTAAAATGTCCCCTTTTAACTATATTCTAATATATAATCCAGTGCTGTTAATTACATTCACACTGTTGTGCTACCATCACCACCATCTATTTTCAAAACTCTTCCATCAACCCAAATGGAAACTGTAAAATTTATGAAATTTTTGCACCAGTTCCCCATTCCCTGCTCCCTCACCAGCCCAGGTAACCTATATTCTAGTTTCTGATCTATGAATTTGCTTATCCAAATTATTGCATATCATTGAGATCATATAATATTTTTCCTTCTGTATCTGGTTATTTCACTCCACTCTTCAAGGTTCAGCCATATTGTCACATGTGTCAGGAGTTCGTTCTTTTTATGGCTGAGTAGTATTCTATTGCATGTATATAACACATTTTGTTAATCCATTCATCAGTTGATGGACACTTGGGTTGCTTCCATTTTTTAGCAATTTTAAGTAATGCCACTATGAACATCAGCATGCAAATATCTGTTCAAGTGCCTGCTTTCAATTCTTTGGGGTATATACCTAAAAGTAGAATTGTTGGATTATATGGTAATTCTATACTACATTCCTGAGGAATCACCAAAGTGTCTTCCACAGAGGCTACACCATTTTACATTCCAACCTGCAATTAATGGGTGTTCCTATTTCTTCACATATTCTCCAACACTTGTAATTTTCCATTTTGTAATAGCCATTCTATTGGGTATGAAATTGTGTTTCATATTTTGATTTGCATTTCCCTAAAAGCTAATGATGTTGAGAATTTTTCATGTGCTCTATGACTATTTGCATATCTTCTTTGGAGATATGTGTATTCAAGTCTTTTGCCCATTTTTAAAATTGGGTTGTTTGTCTTTTTGTTGTTGAGTTGTAGCATTTCTTTATGTATTCTGGGTATTAAACCCTTATTGGATATGTGGTTTCCAAATATTTTCTCCCATTGTATAATTTGCCTTTTTACTTTATAAATATAATCCTTTGATGCAGAAGAATTGTTTTTTGTGTTTTTTTTTAAATTTTGATGAAGTCCCATTTATCTATTGTTTTTCTCTTTTTGTTAGTGCTTTAGGTGTAAAGTCTAAGGAAACCATTGCCTAACACAAGGTCCTGAAGATGTGTCCCTATCTTTTCTTCTAGGTGTTTTAAAGTTCTGGATCTTATATTAGTCTTTGATCCATTTTGAGTTGTTTTTTCTATATGGTATGTGGGAGGTCTGTGCTTTCATTCTTTTGCCTAAGGACATCCAGTTTTTCCTGCACCATATGTTGAAGAGAGTTTACTTCCCCATTTTGGCACCCTTGTCAAAAATCAGTTTGCCATAAATGTGAAAGTTGATTTCTGAACTCTCAATTTGATTCCATTCATCTATATGTCTGCTTTTTTGCCAGTAACATGTTGTTTTGATTACTGTGGCATTGTAATAAGTTTTTGGTTTGTTTTTTTTTCTTTTTTTTTTTAAGCAGGGAAACAAGCAGAAAGGCTTGTTTCATTGAATGACTGATCAATATAATTGTGAAAGCCATTATGGACAAAGAAGAGAAGGGGTGCTTTATTTCTTGGTCTTTTCCTCCTTTGACAGGGTCTTGATAATCTCCTTTTGGACTGAACTTGCTGCTCATGGTAGCTGCATTCCTCTTTGGTCTTGAGCCTGCGGCCCTCAGCCTGGTCAGCCTTGAGCTTCTTGCAGGCCTTGTCTGCCTTCAGCTTGTCGATGTGTTTCATGAGAATCCACTTGTTCTTGAACACATTCCTTTCGCCTTCAGGTACATTTGTGATATATGTGATGGTCAATCTTCTTCGATTCACAGTATCTTCTGAGCAACCAATGCAGAATTCTCATCCTCCTTATCTAGGCTACCATCTCAGGCATTTGAGCATTGGTGGTACCATTTCACTTACCTATGCCCATATGCCTGCCCTTCTGGCAAGCCAAAGTATTTTACCGGCATTGACCCCGAGCATCAACAGTCACAGACTTGTGGATGATCAGCCTATCTTTGATGAGATTCGAAAACTGCTGAAGGGAGGTGGCATTGGTAATTTCATTGGTCTCACTGTGGTCAAACCAAACCTTCTTGCTACAGTGGAGGAAGCTGGAGGTGAGCCCCTTCGGAAACATGAACATAGCCATGGCTGTGGCAGCAGCACAGAAAGGGTGTGATAAGTTTTAAGATCAGGAAGTATGAGTCTTTCAACTTCATTCTCCTTTCTCAAGATGGCTTTGGCTATTTGGGGTTACTTACCCTGACATATAAACTTCATGACTGGATTTTCCATTTCTGCAAAGAATACTGCTAAAATGTTTATGGAGATCACATTGTATCTGTAAATCACTTTGGGAAGAATTGACATCTTAACACAATTAAGTCTACCAATACATGAACACGGAATGTCCTTCCATTTAGTTAGGTCTTCTTTGATTTCTTTTAGCAATGTTTTTTAGTTTCCTGTGTTCAAGTCCTTTACAACCTTGGTTCTATTTACAGGCATATCTCATTTTATTGTGCTTTTCTTTATTGCACTTTGTAGATATTGTGTTTATACAAATTGTAGGTTTGTGGCAACCGTGTGTTGAGCAAGTCTATTGGTGCCATTTTTCCAACAGCATATGCTCACTTTGTGTCTTTATGCCACAACTTAATTAAGGTATATACATTGGTATTTTAAACTTAACATTTTTATACATTTAATAGCCTGCAATATACTATACACATAACTATTATATGCACTGGGAAACCAAAAAATCATATTACTCACTTTTTTGTGATAGTCACTTTATGGTCTGAAACTGCACCCACAATATCCCCAGGTATACCTGTATGCTTTGGTATTTGATTCTTTTAGTTGCTATTGTAAATAGAATTTTTTTCTTGATTTCTTCTTGAGATTGTTCAATACTAGTGTATAGAAAAGAAACATTACTAATTTTTTGTATGTTAATCTTATACACTACCACTTCACTGAATTCATGCATTAGTACCAAAAGCTTTGTTGTGAATTTTTTTGTGTGAAATATTCAGGATTTTCTATATATAAGATCATGTCATCTGCAAATAGAGAGTGTTTTACCTCTTTCTTTCCGATTTGGATACCTTTTATTTCTTTTTCTTGCTCTAGTTAGAACTTCCAGTGAAATATTAAATAACAGTGGTGACGATGTTCCTTGTCTTGTTCCTGATCTTAAGGGAAAAGTTTTCAGTCTATCACCATTGAATATGATGTTAGCTGTAGCCCTCATATTTTTCATATTAGCCCTCTATCATGTTGAGGATGTTTCCTTCTATTGCTAGTTTTTAAAGTGTCTTTATCAAGAAAGCATAATGGATTTTGTCAAATTTCTTTTCTGCATCAATTGAGATGATAATGTATTTTTTCCTTTCTTCTGGTAATAGAGTTTATTACATTAATTTATTTTCTTGTGTTACATCACCCCTGTATACCTGCACTTAATCTCACTTGATTATTGTGTATAATTATTTTGATGTGCTGTTGAATGAAGATGCTAGTATTTTGTAGAGTGTTTTTGCATCTATATTCATAAGAGATATTGGTCTGTAATTTTATTTTCTTGTGGTATCTTTATCTGGCTTTAGTATGAGGGAATTGTTGGCTTTGTAGAATAAGCTGGGAATATTCCCTCTTCTTTAAGTTTTCAGAAGAGTTTGATTGTGATGGATATTAATTTTTCTTGGAATACAGGTAAATTCCCCTGTGAGGTCAGCTGGTCCTGGGCTTTTCTGTGTTGGGAAATTTTTGATGACTGACTCAATCTCTTTACTATTAATTGCTTTATTGAGATCTTCTATTTTTTCTTGAGTCAGTGTGGATAGTCTTTTGTTTCTAGGAGTTTTCTATTTCATCTAGGTTATCTAATTTGTTGGCATAGAGCTGTTTATAGTATCCTTTTATAACCATTTTTATTTCAAATGGTTTGTAGTAATGTCCCCTTTCATTTCTGAATTTAGTTATTTGTGTCCCCTCTTTCTTTTTTTTCTTTGTCAATCCACCTAAAGATTTGTCAATTTTATTGATTTTTTTCAAAGAAACAACTTTTGGTTTTGTTAATTCTCTCTATTGTTTTCTACTTTATTCTCTATTTCTTATTGCCACTCTAATCTTTTTTATTTCCTTCTTTTCACTTTGTATTTAGCTTGTTCTTTTTCTATGTCTTACAGTTTTGAGGTTGAATCACTGATTTGAGAAATTTCTTATTTTTTTAAAAGTAAACATTTAAACCTATAAATTTCCTTCTTAGCACTGCCTTTGCTGTAGCTCATAAGTTTTGATATGTTGAATTTTCATTTTCATGCACCTCAAGATATTTCCTAATTCTTCTTGTGATTTCTTCTTTGGTCTATTTGTTATTTAAGAATATGTATTTTTTAAGATTTCCACATATTTGTGAATTTTCCCATTTCTCCCTTTGTTATTGATTTCTAGCTTCATTCCATTATGGTCAGAGAAGATACATTGTATGGCTTCCATTTTAAAAAATATTTATTGATACTTGTTTTGTGACCTATCTTATGATCTAACCTGGAGAATGTTCCCTGTGAACTAGAGAAGAATGTAACTCTTAAAATTAAATGAAACAAACAAAGTAATAAGATAATAATATGACATAGAAAAGGATCTATGACATAGTAAACATGAAAATTACTATCTGTTTGGTTTATAATGAAGTTGACAATAGGTTTTCACTTGCAGAGACTTCCAAGTAAAGGCTGAATTTGTTCTGCTTAGAGCTAACAGCTACTCTGGGAGGTAATATCTATGATGTAGGGAAAAATTAGGAAAAATGCAATTAGTACTTATATTTCTCTCAGTGTTCATTTTACATAACTATTTTAAAGCATATATTTTTAGATTTGTTCTTATTTTAGGAGTATTTTGATAGTATTCTCCTTTTAATAAAGTGATATGAACTTAAATTCTCTATTAAAGAAAATCATTAGTGCTAGAATTTTATAGTAGACAAAGGGATTCTATATAAAGTTGTCATGGGTTGAACTCTGCCCTCCCCAAAAGATGTGATGAAGTCTAATAACCAGTTCCTCAGAAGGGGGTCACTGGAGTAGGGTGAGCACTTAATCCAATATGTCTGGCGTCCCTATAACACGGGGCAAGGAGACAGCAGATAGACACAGGATGAGAGAACAACTTGAGGAAAGACAGACACAGAGAGAGAAGACAGCCATGTAAGAAAAGGGCATCTCTAGGAAATTAAGACAATAGCAAAGAAAAAAACATTGAGTAGGAAATAAAGGCTGACATAAATTTAATAAAATTATTAAAGACAATTTTTATTTTAATTTGATATGTGTTTTATTCCACCATTGAATTGTGAATGCTTGAGATCAGAGGTTGTGCAATTGTTTATTTTTGCATTCTATGCAATATCTGGAAATAACTTTGCATTTAACAGGTAAATTATATAATGTCAGAAGTGTACTTATGACAAAGCATGACTCAGAGAGTGTATGATAGAGTTAAAAAAAAGATTGGTTTAATCTAGAACATTTTCTTAAAGAATATGATACTTAAGTCATAATATAAACAAGTGAAGAGTAAAAATAGTCATACAGGCACAAAATTTTATGAAATTATAATAAAGCAAGTGACATGTGAAACTGAATTTATAAATCATAATCTTTGTGTACATAAGCAGTGAAAATCACCATACACCTCCTTTTCATCACGAAGTCTTCTAGACTGTTTGTTGTTTGGGTTCATATATTTGGTCGTCCTTATTTTTTCACTGAGCGTAATTTCCTTGTTCAACTCTCTTCTTTTGCAATGGATACCATTTTTCTCCAACATAGAAGTTCAATTCTTTTGCAAGTGCACCCGCTCTCTCTTTACTCCCATCAGCGTAAAAATATACTGCAATAATCCCATATTAAATAACAAAAATAACAATAAAAGAAAGAAAAATGCCTCACTAACTTCATCCTCTCTGCACTCTATTATCGATATTCTTCTGTATGGTAGAAGTCATTGGAGGAATTTATATCCCAAATGTCTCCATCTCCTCATCTTTCATTCCAACTTTTATCCAGTCCAACCACACTTACTTCCCAGATCCAATAACCAATCACCCATGAGTTTGCCATATAAAATTACAATTTTAAATCCTTATCATATTTTATCACTCAGCAATAGTTGAAGCAGTTGATTAATCTCTCTACACTGGAACATTAATTTTGTTTGGTTTCAGATATATTTGCTATTATATTCCTCAGAATTTACTGGAACCTACAGCCCATTTTCCTTCACTGACTCTTTCTCCTTGGATATCTCATCTAGTCACTTAGCTTTAAAAATGTTTTTTAAGAAGATTCTCAAATTTATATCTCTCCCCTTGAAAGCTCTTCTGAGCTCCAGACTTATATAGTAAAGTATTTGTTCAGTATCCTCAATGTTGGTCTAGTTGGCATTTCTAACATAACATGTCTAAAATAGAATATTTAATTTCTCCTCTTCTCTCTATATATGCATGCATCTTCCTCCTTTATTCACTCCATCTCGTTAAATGGCATCAGCATTCTTCCTTTTATTTAGGCAAAAAACTAGGAATAATTCTTGACCCTTCTGATTTCCTTTGAACTACTCAGCTGATCCATTGGGGATTTCTGTTGACTCTTTCTTTGTAGTAGACAGAATTTCAAGATGTTACCCATGATTCCTGTCTCCTGATGTTCATGCTCTGTGTAAAGCCTCCTCTTGAATACTGGAGGAAACTGTGACTTGCTTTTAGCCAATAAAATATGGCAAAGATGAAGGGGATTTTACAGATGTAATTAAAGTTTCAAATCACTTAATTTTGAATTAATCAAAAAGCAGTTTATGCTTAGTGGGCCTCACTTAATCAGGTGAATGATCTTAAAAGAGGAGCTAGGCCTTTCCTGAGGTCGGAAAGATTCTCCCTTGCTAGCTTTGTAAAAGCAAGCTGCCATGTTGTGAGAGCACCCATGAAGAAGGCAAGAAACTTTGGGTGGTCCCTAGGAGCTGAAAATAAGCCATGGAATATAGCCAGCAATTAAATGGGAACTTCCGTCTTAAAACTGCTAGGAGTTTAAGTCTGTCAACAACTCTGGGGAACTAGGAGACTGCAGCCCTGGCCAACATCTTGAAGCCCTAGAGTAGAGGGCCCGGCTAAGCCATGCCCATACACTTCAACCAGAAACATTATAAGATTATAAATGTATGTTGTTTGAAGGCTCTGAATTTGTGGTAAATTAAGTCACAATAGAAAACTGACATTTCCTCCAAAATATATGTTGAGTGTGTCAACCTCTCACCTCCTCAAAAGCTACTGCTCTTGTATGAATCCAATCTAACAACCTCTCTTACCTAGAGTACTGCCGTAGACTTAACTGATTCCTCCTTCTACTTCTTTGAGCTACAGTCTTGATAAAATGGTCAAAGTGATCTTGTTCAAATACAAATCAAGTCATGTAAGAACATTTTTGTGGCTACCCTCATACCCATAATCAAAAAGGAAATATTTCCCATGTTATCTGGCTCCAACCACCCTTTCCCAACCCATCTTCTCCCACATTCACCCTGTCTCACACCTTTCTTGGGATTTCAGGCTCCTTATTTAATATACCAAGTATGCTTCTACCTCACAGTTTTTGCATTTGTTGTTCCTTTTGCCTTCCATATTCATTTTTTATACATTCCATGGGATCTTTTTCTTAATTTAAATTTTGATCAAATGCCACCACAGAGAATCCTTCCTCAACCCTAACATAAAGTCTTCTCCACAATCCATTCCTCTCTCTTTATCTAGTTTCTTTTTCCTCCACAGTATTTATTATTATCTGACATCATAGTTTTACATTGATTGATTAATTGATTCCTTGTGTCCTACATTGCCTTATTAAGTCTACTAAGGCTCTAGGACATAATAAGATGAAATTAAATTTACAAAGATGATGTTTTTATAATTCCTTCACTTTTGGCTTACAAGATATTATCTCCAGGTGTCTCTTTTTTGTGGCATAGCTGAATTATACCCATTTTGAAGACCTAACAGATGTCACAATATTCTTTTAGTCTTTATTATTACTCCAATAAGAAATTCTCTCTCTCTCTTTCTCTGTTTTGATTTCACTTAGAATTTTTCTCTACCTCTCTTTTAGGTAGATATTACAACATTCCACTCTGATAATATAATTGTGAAGCAAGCTTCATCATGTCACAGAACATATTAAAATTTTCTTGGGTATTTTAGCTTATAACTCAAAAGTACATTTACAGTTTTTTAAGTAAGCTGTCTATACTGTTAGACTGAAATAGGCTTGAAGCATTTTGTACAGAAATAGATGAAGTATGAACTAAAAAGTGATGAAAATTCCTTCCATGCAGAGAGTGAAAACAGATTCAATTCCATAGGAAAATGTTAGAGATAAGAAGTAGTGGTCTTTATGGGAGTCTAGGTAAATTTATGGATGCATATATACATAATATAATACTAAAAGCAAGTTAGTTGTATTCACAAAACATTTATTTATTAAAATATATGTCCAAATGTTTATAGTTATTTGAGAGTAGCTCACTGAAGAAAAAATAAATACCCTTTCCCTGAAGCCTGAAATTCAACCATTCTTATTTATTTTGTTAGTAAGATTTTCCTTGTATTAAGAAAAATTACTTTGTGAAGATCATATGACTCCCAATTGTTTATTTTTGAAATAAATTAAATTTATATAATACTTAAATGAAAACAATGAATTCAGAGATGGAGTTTGTTTTCTTTGTATATATATTGCAGGAAGAGATAGACTTGGAGAATCAAAGTTCCATAGTATGAAGGAAAGGGAACTGAACTTTATGTTACCAAGTTCATACTTCTGTTTAAGGCTGGCACCAGTTCCCTTTCTTCCCTGAAAATATGCAGGAAATATACAGACATAAAATAGCATATATCTGGATGTAACAGGACCATCTCACGGTAATGTTTCTTGTGTCCTATGTTCCTAAATCCAGGTAAGTTAGAAATAGAGTCAAATATCTCATCCTATGAGGATGTAAAGGATGCTTCCACAAAAGCTTAGGGATTGGGGGTTAACAGCATGAATCTACATTAAGGACGAGATTTGCTATTCATTTTCAACCACAACATTACTTTTATTATGCAGCTATTTTTAACTCCTAAATAAATGAAACTGCATCATAAATGTATGTGTGTTTATTCTCGAGGAAAGCCCAGAAAAAGTAAAGAAAATGATTCAAGTGCACAGCTCCTCTCAGTGGCACTTCAGATGGAAATACACGTGCACTACTACAAGGATATCAGGCATTCTAAGTATTAATATAAAAATCAATATTCTGCTAGGGAATATAGGTACAACATGAAAGAGACATGAGTTCTTTGGCTAGCTTCATGGAAAGGATTGCTTCTTAGGGAAATTGTGCTAGCAATTGGGTCAGTCATTTGTTATTGGAGTTTTGTCCAGCAAGATTGTGCTCTCTTCTGCAGAAGCTTTGGTCAATAATTAAAAACTTTTCAGTACAGGTATCATGAGAATTTAATGATAGTGGGGAATGATTCCTCTTTATGAAGTAATAACTGCATTATTGCTAGAATTCATTTGGCTATCAAAGATCTCTGAGCACCTGGTAACTACTGAGTTATCAGGCAGTCACACTTAACATTCTGATTATTAATACAGAAAACTAAACAAATTCATAAAGACCTTAAGTTCAAAATAATAACAATAAAAACAATATGATTAAAACATTCATTTTGTCATTGTATTGGTCCACATAGAAAGACATCAATGTTTGGCATTTTTCAGTAAATATATTGGGTGGTAATATCTGAATCTGTGTATCAGACACTGTATTAGTCAGCCAAAGGGGTGCTGATGCAAAGTACCAGAAATCTCTTGGCTTTTATAAAGGGTATTTATTTGGGGGTAAAAGCTTACAGTAACAAGGCCCTAAAGAGTCCAACTCAAGGTTGCTTTGTCATCAAAGTCAGTTGCCACGTGTTGAAGCAAGTGACTGAAATCTCAGGGCTTCCTATATCAGTCTCTGGCATAGGGCTCATTTCTTTCTTGTCCTTCTCATATGCTCAGCTCCTCTTTTCTCTTCAGCTGCAAACTACCAGGTGAATAGATCATCTCTCCCTGGGGCTCTAGCTCTTTGATACTTTTCTGTTCTGTCACTTGGCAGGACTGAAATGACCAAGTGCTCTCCTCTTCCATGTGTCTTCTTGAGTTAGTGTCCGTTTATATCAGCCCACCAAGGGGGCTTGGACTCAATCTGAGTCATGCCCTACTGTTGTGGTTGAATCAAAGCCCTAAACTTAACAGGTAATTTAATCAAAACATGTCAGCTGAATCTACTGCATTCAAAGGGTATCACACCCAGAGGAACAAACCAGTTTACAAACTTTATCTCTTTTTGGGATTCATAAATAATCTCAAACTGCCACAGTCACATTTTTTTCAAAATAATGGAATTACATTCCCATTATTCAGAGAATTGTCTTCTGAACAGTCCTGCAGTTAGTAGTTCATTATGAATTAGGAAATGATCACAAGAAATGGTTTACAATAACCTTTTGTCTTTGTATTTTCTTACGAAGTTCATATACTTAAAGCTGCTAATAATTTGCCTTTTTAAAGTTTTATTCAAAATGTAGGTATTTGAGCCATTCACTTGATAGTCATGTTTTAATTTAAGGGAACAAAGAGGAATTGAATAATAATTACTGAACAATATACTTATAACTATGACTACTCTTTCAACAAAGTTTCAAGAACAAAGGTTCCAGGAATAATTTCCTTGTGGTTCTATGCTCTGACAGTTTATTGTCAAGCTTCTTAAAATTTTCTGATTCCAAGAATTTTTGTCTCGTTTTGCTTCTTTTCTTACTGGTATATACTTACTTTATAAACTTACTTATTATATGAATGTACACACTACTATAACCAATATGTTATAAAATCTATAAACTATTCCTCCAAATTATTTCACAAATGTCTCCTCTCCACTCTATACCTAATCTATTGCTTTATCTAAAGGCTGGGCTAACCCAACCATCTTCTAATTGGTTACTCTGTCACTCTTCTCTCCCTATGATAGTGCATTCCCTCACTGCATATGTGATCTCCCTAAAACTCTATTATTTCTCTTACCCACATAAGGAACTTTGGTTATAGCCTACTAAATAGACCAGAAATTCCATACATTTTGTTCTAAGCCTCTACGTTTCTCTATGATCATATCTTAACATTCCACCTTTGTAATCTGTCTACTTCTGTGATACAGATGTCATTATGTTCTATCTACATCAATGTCTTACTAATGCTTGGACATACCTGCTATACAATCTGTCTCAAAGTCTCTTGTCTTCTCTTTCCTACTGAGTAATTCCACCACAATCTTTGCCTCTAATATTTCCTGAATTTTTAGTTAATTTGTCCCAGAAATTATGCTCTTTCACCACACTGTGCATACACTCAATATATAAGATACAGTTTTGTACTTTACTGACATAACTTTCTAGAGTTGGAAAATATGTGTGGCTGTGTGTGTGATTGTGTGTATATATTAGAAATAAAAGTGATAAGAGACAAAGAGAAGGAAAAAGGAGGGACAAGAGGTAAAAGCAGAAGGTAACTTGAGTCATTCAATATAAGGTTTGACAAGTTTTCCTTTTTCATTTAATCTAGAATAACTCCATATTTGGTAGACACAATTTGCAAGGCCTTTGCTTTCACTGTCAATCATAACACCAAACAATTCAGAAGTTTCATTACTATAGCCAAACCCACTAAAAGATGGAACTAAGTGCTTCAAAAATCTAGGTAAAAATACCAGCAGTTTGATTTGATTTTCTAAGCAATTGAAGCAAAAACAGTTTTAATGCTTGAATTAAGCAAGTGATTGCCTAAACTCTTCATTTTAGCTATAGAGACAAACACATCATTGACTTCCTCCCTAATCAGACTTTTTCTCTTTCAAGTTGATAAGCCATCTCAGATATACATAACACTTAGGCACTCTAATTATTTAACTGATAAGTTTTATAATACCCAGGTAACAAACAAGGAGACAAATTGTCTACATGGGCGGCATTATTCAGACTCATTCTAGGAAATATCTTGGTAAATTTCCCAAATAATAGAAAATAAATCAAAACACTTAGAAATCTTGAAATGATTTTCCTCAACATAAACAAAAACATACTAGTAAGAGATCAACATGAAATGTTTTTCCTCTCTATTCAAATATGCAGAAAGTGTGACATTTGTAATATTAATTATCTATATTTGCAAAACCATCTATAGTGGTTTTTGAATATAAATAGACTCTTAGAAATTTCTCATAAATATTTAAGCAATGTAAATTAAGGACATTGTAATTACTCTCTTAATTTTAAAGGTAAAATACAGTTAATTAGTTTCGAGTCAACTTTATTGTTAATTTTTACAAAACAGGAATTTTCCCTTCTAATTAATTTCTTTGTCTTTCTAATATAGTTCTTTTTTGTTTTCACTAATTTAATGCAAGTAACTAATTTGTTTTACATTTGCCAGCCATGTGTCTTACAGGGACTCTGCATTTAGCATCCTGATAATTGTAGCTTGCATTATGTTTTAGCTAACTTATGTGCAAAGCAATAGACTTAGTACAACCTGTTAAGACAAAACTGCCCACAGATGGAAAATACTCCGAGACCATTTTCAGTTCCATTACATCATATTTGAGCATAACCTTACCATTTACTCCCCATTAAGTAAAAGCCTCTCTTTAGAGAAGCATTTACTTTTCCTTGTTGCTGCTTTCACATTTCTTTCTTTTAATTTTAGTAATATTTTTATTATTAAGTATAACATATGCATTAAAGAACACATTGAACTATAAATGTATTGCTTGTATTATTGTAACATAATCAACTGTGTAACTGTCAAAGAGTCAAGAAACATAATATTGTTAGTAACCCAGAGTCCGGCTTCTCCTCTAGCAGTAATGCCTTACTGAATTTCATTGTAATCCCTTCTTGTTTTTTATGTTGGAGCTTTACTAATTATTTATTCCTAAATTAAATTGTTTCATTTTCTCTCTTTTTGATTTTACATAAATGCAAATACAGTATACAATATTTGACATGTCTGCCTTCTTTATTAAAACAATGTTATAAAAATCAACATCATCACATTCATCTCTTTTATTAACTCAATTTTATAGATGTATAGTATTCCATTGTTGATTATGCCACACATTATTCAATCATTCTACTGTCAATAAACCGTTTTGGCTCACATGAACCAATGATCTTTCTTGTATGTGTCACCTGGTACATAAGCATGCACTTTTGTAAAGTTTATCTAAGAGTGGAATTGTTGGTCATAGGGTATATTTGCTCTTTTTCTGTTTATATATAAATGAATTCATCCATCAATATATCCGTGTAGTTGATACTATTACTTTGATATGTGACATAATATTGCCACTTGCATTGATTATTCAAGCTATTCTCCATCCTTCTGAAATATAATAAGTCTCAAGAAGAGACTGGTTACTTTTGCTCATTGAAATTTGGTGATGAAGCATGATTAACTGAAAGGATGATGTGATGCTTCCTGATAGATTTTTATTTGGTTGAGTACTTGAATTGTATTTTTAACACATGTTCTATCTTAGTACTCTTGCTTTATATCTGCATAAAATTCAAAGCAATTTTGAAGATTAATAAATATGAAATATTTTTAAATTTATGAAGAAAAGTGCATAAATTATGGCCTTTTCCTCAATTCATTCAAAATGCATTAATTTAGGAAGCTACTGCTACTAAATTAATGCTAATTGAATGAATAAATCATGAGCTTTCAGTGTAACAGACAGGTTTTAGAAATTAGATTTGGGGGAGGTCAGGAAAGTCTGACACATTTTTTTATTATTATTTTATTTTCCTGCAAATGCTTTTTTGGCAAGATTTTTTTCCTGATTTTTTGTGCCAGAAGAAACACATAACCTAAGGTCATCAATTGAAAATTACCTTGTAGGTTTATGTTTGCAAAGTTGTTTTCTGACTGAGGGATAGAAAACTATTATTTTTTTCATTGACATTTCTTCAGATATGTTGCATGAAGAAAGCAAAAAAAGAAAAAAACAACAGAACTTTTGTTCAGTATTTGGTTTGCAGACATTGGGCACAGAAGTGAACTGAAGGTTTCTTAGAGAAATATTCCATTTTTTACAATGTCAAGTTTGCAGAGTATAGATTTTATTTCAGAATTTTTATATTTTTTGTGTTTTCAGGGAACTCTGCTGTAGTTTATTATTCTCAACTTTTGAGTCAGTCAAAAATGTCTGAATGAAAAAGGGATAGCTCTCACAAAATAATATTCTCATCATATGGACAATCATCTATTCTAAAGTGTAAGTAATATATTTGAAAAGGTAACCACTTTTTTAAGTGTTTGTTTTGGTTGCACTTGGTTTGTTTTGATGTGTCTTTTCTACTTCATTAAAATGGAAATTTATCTGTATCAAACTCAGAATAATGGTATGCAACTGGTATGTTTTAGGTATATCTTCATTTACTGAAAGAAGGTTTTTAAACTAAATTATTTTCTTTAAATAAATATAAAATATTTAGGGTTAGGGGACCTATAGGTTATCTTTTTTAGTTTCTATGCAAAACTGGATTGGTAACTTAAATAACATATATTGGCATTTGACTAAATTCAAAAACATTATATTTGATGTATTAAAATAAGCCATGACAATTTGAAGATTTTTGTGGAACTCAACATCATGTTCTTGGAGGTAATCCATTCCTGTGGGTGTGGGACCCTTTGATTGGATAGAATTCAGTTGGGGAGTCTTTGATTGAATTGCTTCAGAGAGGTGTGATCCAGGGTGGTCTTGGTCCTCTTGCTGGAGTCCTTTATAAACAGAGGACTGAAAGCAGCAGACACACAGAGAAAAAGCCACAGAGACACAGAGAAGGAACCCAATTGCTCAGAGAGGCATTTGGGAGAGGAGAAACCACAGACAGAGCAGCCAGAAACTGAAGCAAAGAGACCTGGTGGAGAAGCAGATGCCTCCATGAGCCTTGCCATGTGGCAGGAGTCCAGGATCACCAGCAGCCAATCTTTGGTGAGACAGCATCTCTGACGAAACCTTAATTTGGACATTTTTACAGCCTCAGGTCTGTAAGCGTTTAACCTAAAAAATTTGCCTTATAAAAACCAATCCATTTCTGGTATACTGCTCCCAGCACCTTTTAGCAAACTAAAACATTAACCAAAAAAATATATTTAATTGTAAAAAGTAAGTACATAGAGTAACTAAATAGAATTAATGTTTCATTAATTTATTTTGAGGAATATTTGATCGATATCTAACATAGATAGGAGACAATGGCAAACCTAAACATAGATTTTGATATTTTTCCAAGTCTTGCATTACATTTTTTTTTTCACCAAGAATATCACAGTATTTGAGGAGAAAGCATTGCCTTAATGACACATTGATTTGGACTTTCTTTTAGCTTCAAAACCATAAGTTAATAAATTCCCATTGTTTCAACTGACCCACTTCATGGTATTTGCTTGAGTAGCCTAGGAAACTAAAACAGTCAACTTAGAAACATATTTCTTTTTTTATTAACAACTTTATTTCAAATTCACAAAAATAAAAGAACAGAAAATGGCAGCTCAACAATATAAAGAAACATTACCCCTAAAAAGTTCTTTTTCAGGCACTTTTATCTCATCTAATTCCAACTACTAACTCAGCGGTTGCTCTGGTGTACAGAAAGATACACAGATGACCACAGATTAGTTAAATGACATAGTCAAGGTCTCCTTATTAATGAAAAAAAATGAATAAGGAAAAAATGCTTAATCATATTCATATATCACAAAACCAAACCCTATATTCTTTTTTTAACTTTTAAAATTAACCTAGTACCAATATTCCTTTTGCTTCAAAAACATTACAATAGTGTTAACTATAATCCATAAATTACATTAGTTATATTTTTCCCATGTATCACCACATTCTTAACACCCTCTATTAGAAGAATGCTCTTATATTTGTATTATTAACCATAATCCTCATCAAATTCCAAACATTTTCAGGAAAATATCAATAAACATACAAAGAGCAACTCCTGGTCTTTCTCCTCCATTCTTTTCTTGTTTATGAATCCATATCATCTAACAGATAAAATTAAAATTGACTTCGTTGCATATTAGGTCCCCCATGTGTATGTTTCCTAACTAATTCTCTAACAAGATACTCTATTATCTAACACTGCTCTGTCCCAAAATTGGACTATATGTCTCAGTTACATCATGCTATATATAGCCTCAAGTTACATAAATCATTCATAGTTCTATCTTTCTGCATTTGTTACTTCATTTTCCTGTCATGCTGGTTTACCCTTTATCTGTCTGGCATATTCCTATCAAACCTGATAGGGTGACTCAACTTTCATGTACACTATGAAACTTAGTTTGAATCACCAAAATAGAGTTAATTATTTGTTGGGTGCCTATAATTAAGATGTAGTATAATTAGCACTGGGGATACAAAATATTGTGTATGGATGTTACATGTTCAATCATTTAACAAATGTTTATTGATTACTTACTCTGAATCAAGCACTGTTCTAGGCACTGGTGATATATTGGTGGCTTTCTACATAGAGTCACTGATCTATGGAATGCTTAACATTTCAGGTTGGCACCTAAAAATAGTCAGTAAAAAATATCTCCAGAAAAAACAGTAAAAAGTTAGGAAAGCTGCAAATATTATCCAATGTATCTCACTTATGTGGGCAATACTGTTTGCCATGACCTTGCAACAGATGATTTGGAGGCACTTGAAATCTTGCTTCAACAGCAAATTTGATAGTTGTGGTTTTATTTATTTTTTTGCCAAAGCTTAGCAGTTGGATACAAGAGTATTTGCTGCAGTAGTGAAAATAAATATGATTACCTCTTTGCCACAGGGCTACATCTAACTACAATATCCTGGACAATGCATAAAAACATCACTCAGTTAATGCTGCATTGCAGGTGGGATCTGAATGAGAACAAATAAATAACAATGACAT
Source organism: Cabassous unicinctus (assembly GCA_029593785.1). Classification (NCBI taxonomy): domain Eukaryota; kingdom Metazoa; phylum Chordata; class Mammalia; order Cingulata; family Chlamyphoridae; genus Cabassous; species Cabassous unicinctus. The sequence goes on along the minus strand of JAQZBX010000080.1, from coordinate 103,045 downwards.
TTCTACTGTCAAAAAGTTACAGATGGCATTAAGATTTAACACTGAGTATGTTAAAATGAAAGATCATGGTTATCATTGTGCTATTATGCTGCTTTTTGAGATCAGATGGAGTATATCTGACCAAAAATGGGATAGCTCAGCTTAAAAAAGAATTGGGAAGCTTACCTATTTTATTATGTTTTCTGTCATAATACTAACAGAAAATATCACCTCACTTCACATTCTCTATATACTCTGTTAAAAATGGCATATCCATGAAATAGCATTTAAGATAAAATTGAAATATTAGCTTCAACCTTCAGCATGTTGAAACTGGCGATATGTTCTCGATTATTATACTTTCAGCTCCAATGTGTAAAAAGTTGAAGAACAGAAAACTATTTCAATTAAAGCAATTTGAGAGTATATTCACCTTTCTAAGAAGAAAAAATGACCTTTCCATATAAAACTAGGTAAAGAACTTTATTCACACATATCTTGTCCACATTTCTGCACTCATTTTTACATGTTATGTTTGAAAGTGTGTTTCTAGTTATTCACCGATTTTAAAAATCAATGAAATTTAGGATTTATTAGGATTTCAAGACAGCAGTAAAACTGTAATTCATTTATTTGCCTTTGTCTCAAGCTTAATTTCTGTATTTTGCCTAGGAAATAGAATAAGTACCTCAATAAAATACTGAAAATAAAATTATACATATGAAGATTATTAACTTACAAATGAATATCTTTATCCACTTCGATTTTAATGGACTCATATTCCCTCAGCCACTGGGTGTGCTATGATATAAATAGCAGATAACAACCCTTCTGGCTTGGCACCATTAACCTCCATAAAACTAGGAACTTTCTCTCAGTGATTTGGATTGTGGTTCAGGCTGTTCTGTGTATAAAAGTACTTAGAAATAATGTGACAGATTCAGGCCAGAATTCAGAGTCCAAATGGAAAAACTGTAAATCTGTAGGCTTCGTGTTCTAAACTATATATATGACTCAGAGCAGGTGGCTATGCATAATTACAAAAACCCTGCCTTAGGCTTTTAAAAATATTTACCCACCTAAGATATTAAACTGTATTAAAATGATGAAATTCTTCAGTGGAGAAAAATGTGACAGTGTTCTGCTATGGATATGTGTCCGTGTGTGTATATATAGTCAATGAAGATGAATTATGCACTACAAATAGGCAGAAATTGTGTACCCTTGTATAAATGAGATTTGGGCATCAAATAATTTGCCTTTATTAGAAAGATCAGGACAGTGGTTCAGGGAGGTACTTGAATGAAATTCAACTTCATGATGTTTAACATGAGTCCTCCAGCAGGTCTAAGGGCTTGCAAGAATGAATTCAAATCAAGCTTCAAGAATGAATTAGGACCCATCAGAATGGTGGTGGGGACCCTGGCAAAGGATGGATTTTATGTCTGAATTTATTGGCCCCTCTCACTGCATTGAATATTGTGTAACTCTGTGATTGATGAGTTACACCTGGCTCAGATGAGATGGTTTTCCAAACATGCAGGATAGGAGGCTTTGGGCAAAATTGCTTGGAGAGAAAAGATCACGGTTACAACATGATTACAAAACTGCCAATGAAAAACGAATTGGAAGGGGTTTTGCCATTGTGTCCAATTCTTTTCAGCCTATAATCTATGCCCATTTTTAATCCAATTTTAGTGAACAATTCTGATATTATTCTTGTTTATTACTTTTATATTTTTTTAGTGTTGAATGCTTGATTTGTGTTGCATAACTAACTTCCTTCCTCCCTTCCTCCCTTCCTCCCTTCTTCCTTTCCTCCCTTCCTCCCTTCCTTCCTTTTGTTCCTATCCTTCCTTTCCTTCCTTTCCCTCCTTTCCTTCCTTTCCTTCCTTTCCTTCCTTTCCTTCCTTTCCTTCCTTTCCTTCCTTTCTTTCCTTTCCTTCCTTTCCATCATTCAGTCTTTTCATTTCATAACTCTAATTGGCTCTGGCTATCCTCCTCCAGAATTTTTAAATGGTAAAATATTAATGTTTCCCTTCATATTTTATTTTAGATATAAAGGAAAGAGTACATTTAAAATAAATGGATATCCTTTCTCACCTCTCCAGTTCCATGCACCCTTTCTTCTCCACAGAGGTAACCAACCATAAATTTAGAATATAAAATTCTATCCATAATTTTAGATATTTTGACTTCTTAATTTTTACTACATAACAATATATTGCTTTGTATCTTATTTGAAAATATTTGGGAAAGACACCATACTCTCCATATTGTTTTTCAATCAATATTATGTTTACAATTTCTATGTACTGATTGATGTGTATAGATTGGGCAACATTCATATATAACAGTTGACAGATACTCAGTGTTTTCTTTTTTTACATTTCTTAATATAAGCAACAAATGTACACATGCTCAAGTATTTTATAGAATACACATATAAATGTTGAGATGATGGGTCATAACCTATGAAAATTTTAACTTTTCAAAATCAGTGTGTGAGTTTGTGATTCCCCACATCCTCAATACCATTTGGCACTATCAATTTTTTTTTCTTTCATTTTTCTCTCCTTGACGAGTACATCATTGAATCTCATGATGTTTATTTTCAAATTCATGTTTTAAATTACAAATGAATATATTTGTAATTTATGAATATATTTTCATGAGCTTATTAATCTTTCAAAATTTACTTTTGCAAATTGCCTATTTAAATGCTTGGCTGATTTTTCCATTGATGTTTATCATCTTTTCTTATTTATTTGTAGAAACATTTAATATATTTTACATATTAATTATTTTATGTTTTGTAAATATCTTGTCTAGTTTTAATGCTAAGTGTTTTATTTCATAATGTAGAAGTTTATTTAGTATTTATACACACTAATTTATCAATGTTTTCTATTAGTTGTATTTTTTTGTCTCTTGTATACCAATATTTTACATCAAATCAGTAAGTACTTTTTCCATCTTATTCTAATAGTTTTAAAGTTATTCATTTGTTCTTCCAAATTTAGTCATTTGGTGATTTGAAATTTATTTGGATATGTTATGTAGCTTCAAGATTTTTTCCATATGTCAAACCAATTTCCCCAATATTATTAGTTCAATAAGTTATTATTTTTCCACTAATATCTAGTGTAAATTTTATCCTTTCCTTATTTATATTTGGAAAATTTATGAAATTAACTCAATTAGTTTTCAAAATGTCCTTATAAGTTTTGGGTCTATACTGATTTAAGTGAACCTTAGAAAAAGTTCATATGGATGTGTGAGTAACCCTACTGGGAACTTAAAAAAGATGAATTTAAATTATAGATGAATTTGGGGGAAATTTACATGTCAACAATATTAATCAATTATGGCTCTCTTTTTATTCTCTTGTACACCATTTAAAAGTGTTTTTATTTTATTTCACACATCATTTGTTGTTGGCACATTACAGTTTTGTTATGTTGTTAATGTCATCTTTTTAAAAAATTTTATTAGAGAAGTTGTGAGCTTACAAAACAATCATGCATAATGTGCAGAATTCCTGTACATCACCCCTTGCTTATTTCACTCAGCTTAATGTTTTCTAGGTTCACCCACATTACAGCATGTCTCCGAACTTCATTCTTTTTTATGGTTGAGTAATATTCCATTTACCATGTTTTGTTTATCCATTCATTTGTTGAGGGACACTTGGGTTGTTTCTACCCTTTGGCTTTTTTGAATAATGCCACTATGAACATTGGTGTGAAAATATCTGTTTGAGTCCCTGCTTTTAATTTTTTGGGGTATATACCAGAAGTGGAATTGTTGAGTCACAAGGTAATTCTCTGTTTAACTTTTTGAGGAACCGCCAAACTGTTTTCCATGGCAGCTGTACCGCTTTACGTTCTCATCAACAAAACACAAGGCTTACAGTTTCTCTGCATCCTCTCCAACACATATTTTCCATAAAAAAAAAAAAATTGTAGCTGTCCTTGTGAGTGTGAAGTGATATCTCATTGTGTTTTTTGCTTTGCATTTCCTTAATGGCTAATGATGTTGAGCATCTTTTCATAATAGGTGTGTTAATGTCATCTTTTTTAATGTTACTTTTTCTTAATTAATTAAACTTGTAAGTTAGAATGGTTCTAATTTAAAAAAAATATTGATGTGTATTATGTAATTATGATTACATTTGTCAGACTACCTGAGCTTAAATTTTTAATCTATCAGTGGGGTGAATTACACTGATGAATTTTCTAACGTTGATCCATCCTTGAATTCTTGGTTATTGCATTCACTTACAGATTCACAATGGTGAATTGTTGTTTTTCTGTTTTTTTATTTCTGTATTAAAATGTGAGATAATTCAAAAAGGTATTTTCCTTTGCTATCCTTTTCCAGGTCTTATTAGAAACAAAATGTCAATTTTATGAAATGAGTTGCATGGTCTTCTTCCCTGATTTTGTTATAATAATATAGGAGATATTTATTTCCTGAAGACTCTGTAAATCTATCATGGAAAGCACTCTAGGACCAATGTTTAGAATTATTCTTTGGACGTTGGAGAGATTGAGGAGGTGGGGAGATGATTTTATCAATTTATTTTAATTAAATATACAAATTTTAAAGATTGTTATCCTTTGTAGGTTTAGTAATTTTTAAAATAAATTTTGGTAATTTAAAATTTTACTTAATTGTTGAATCCAGAATTCTGCATCTGGAAATATAGAGAACAAGTACTTCTCCCTCTTTCTGCTGTAATTATAGTTAAACACTTGGATATTTTTTACAAAACAAACATAGAAGACAGAACATTGGAGAGAAAAAGGCCGACCATCTAGGGACATCAAGACCTGAGAAACAACACATAGGTGACTTCTCTGTGTTTTTTATTTGTCTCCTATATACCAGACTGGTGCTGGTGAAGCTAGCAACCCAGAAACCCCTGTGAACTGCAAACCAAAAAAGTCCCAAGAAAAGTGTTCTCTCTAGCACCAAATAACCAGGAAAGGGGCAGCCCAGCATTAAAGAAAATTTTAAAATAATAGCTATTATACTCCCAGGCAAACATCTCTGAAAAACTTGCCATCCCATTTCACCCCTCCTGCCAACAAAAGTGATAGGGAGCCTAGATGTCCACTCTTGCCAGGGTGCAATAAGGTATCTCTGCACCCTCTTGGAGATGGCGTTAGAGAAGTTTGACTGGAGAGACAGTACAGAACTTCATCCTATAAGTGTTGTTGTTAATAGAGACCACATGGGGACCTGAACTTCCATCCCTGCCACCCAGTAATGAGGCACACCTCCCCTATTTCTTGGTGGTCTCAGAGGAAACTAATGGAAAATCAGGACTTCCACCACTGCACTGCAACCACTCCCAGCCAAAGAGGTCTCATGGAGACAAAATGGGGACCTGAAACTACCACCCCCACCCAGCAGTAGCATGGAACTCCTCACCTCCTAGAGTGTCAACATAGGTCAAAGGAGGAACCTGGACTTCCACTCCCATCTGGAAGTAATGAGATCCCCTCTACCTCCCCTCCCTGGAGCAGTATAACATGAGGCCTACTGAACATATTTAATTAAATCCAGAGACTCATAACATTAGTAACCAAACTGTCAATTCAAAATCACTCTTTATACCAAGAACCAGGAATACCTGTTTGAATGAGAAAAGACAATCAACAAGATGACACAGTTGTTAAAATTATCTGACAAGAATTTTAAAGTGGCCATCATAAATAAGCTTTAACAAACAATGAAAACACACTTGAAACAAATGAAAAAAATACAGTCTTAGCAAAGAAATATAAATATAAAGCTTTGGAAAGAAATAGAGGATCTAAACAAGAATTAAATGGAAATTTCATAACAAAAATATAATAAGCAAATAAATTTTTGATGCCATTTCCTTTTCAATGTTATTTGCCAATTTTTAAAGAAATGCTTTTTTTTTTTTTGGTATTTCATAAATTCTGTTGTCTGTAGTTAGTTTCCCTTAATTATTTAATCTTTCCATTCCTTTTTTCTTGATCAATTTTGCTAGATGTCTTTCCTGTATTTTAAAGTTATCAAAAACTCCTGAATTATTTAGGACTTTTTAATGCTAAATGTACTTGAGAAAATATGTTTCTTGTTATTTTCTTATTTGATTGAATTGTTATAAAAATGATTTATAAAGAGGAAATACAAAAATATATCAATGAGCTACTCTCTCTCACAAAACAAAACAAAACAAAACAAAAACAAAAACACCAGATCCAAATGATTTATTAGGAGAATTCTATCAATTACCAGAACCAGATAGTTCCAAATGCATTTAAATTATTCCAGAAGCTAGAAGAAGAAAGACCATTTCTACACCTTTTTTTTGAAGCAGTATAACTTAGTGTATTAGACAGCCAAAGAGGTGCTGATGCAAAATACCAGGAATCTGTTGGCTTTTATAAAAGTGTATTTATTTGGAGTAGAAGCTTACAGTTACCAGGCCATAAAGCATAGGTTAATTCCCTCACCAAAGTCTGTTGCCACATGTTAGAGCAAGATGGCTGCTGAAGTCTGCAAAGGTTCAGGCTTCCTCTTCCTCTTACAGCTCCATGGTCCCAGCTTCTTCCAATATCAGCTGTAGGCTGGGATAAGTCTCATCTCTCTCCCAGGGCGTTTTTCTCTTTGGGCTCACCTGCTCTACTCTCTCCATAAAGTCAGCTGTAAACTATTAAGCAAATGGCTCATCTCTCTGCCTGGGGCCTCTACCATGCCTAATGGAACCTTCTCTCTTTCCTCACATATCTGCTTCTCTGTGTATTTACTTTCTGGGGCTCCAGCATTAAAACTCCAACCTCTCTTCTCTGCATTGTGGTTTCTCTGTGAATCCCCACCCACCAAAGGGATGGGGACTCAATGTCCTACAGACACGGCCCAATGAAAGCCTTAATCATTATTTAATCAAGTAAAAGTGAAATCTATGAATCCAATATAAACTAATATGTCCAGAGGAACAGACCAGTTTACAAACATAATCCAAAATCTATTTTTGTAATTCATAAACAATATCAAACTACCATACTTAGGTAACTTCTACTGATAATTATTGATTTAAAAAGATAGAAAACTACTTGACAATTTAAAATATGAAAATTAGCACATAACTCCTAAATAATATATTAACAAAACAATCAAACAGTACATTAAAAAAATGCATCCTGCCACAGTGGAGTTTTTCTGGGAATGCATGCATAGTTCAATATTAGAGGATACATATCATTCAAATTAACATTAGATATAAAGGGAAAATTTTATTTTCTGGTACTATCTTAGGATAATTAAATAATAAATGATGAATGAAATGAGGCCTAGCAAAAAGTCAGAGTTTTGTTGAAAAAATAGGTTTAAATCAAACCACTACTATTTGATACTTGGTATAAATAGGAACTGTATTAGTCATAGCTTTCAGTGCAAGTTGGAGAATCTAAACCTATTCAATATAGATATTGTAAACAAAATTCTTGTAAAGATAAAGAGTTTATCTATGGTTTCTTTCTTCCCTTACACCGTACCACCAATCATTTGACAAGTCCTGCTGGCTTCCCTTTCAAAATATATCTCCAATCTCTGGAACTATTGCCATAAACTCCAATTTCCCTGCTTCTCCATTTTCCCTCAAGAATAGCATTTCTCAAGCTCTTGTATTGAATGACCAATATTGTTTATTCATTTTCAATTTGTCACACACTGACTCTTTGGTAAAATATAGTAAAAGTGAATGTCTTAAAAAAAAATCTCAAAAAAATAATCACACCCTTCTACATTGCCACTGTGTCAGAATGCTAGAAAGTCTCCAAAAGTTTATTCTCAATTTCCGTGCTCATTATGGAGCAGTAAAAATGTTCTCAAACTGGCCCCATTCTGAGCATGACTACTCAGTCTATTTTCCCTAATGCTGTAAAAATATACTTCTATACTTCAGATTATGTCTCTCCCTGCCTAAACCAAGAGTCTTCCTGTTCCAGTTAGAATAATAACAAAATTCCTTAGCTGAACATATCAAGCCATGCCTAATCTCTTTTTACCTATTCTGCTTCATCTATGACAACCCACCCATGGGCTCAAGCCACTCTATGTACTTTGGCCTTCTGGTTGTCCACAAATAAATTGAGCATACATCCAAAAAAGATATATTTAATGAATTGTTTCAAATGTACTAAAAATGTCATAGAGAATAATCAAGATGCACCCAAGAAGCCACCATTGCAACTAATATTAAAGTATAACACACATTTTCTAGATTTAATTCCTACTTTCCACCACAGATATAATCCAATATTGTGAATCATGTTTATCATTTCTATGCACGTTTTTTTACAAATATAGTAATGCATTAATTGTTTTTAACCTTTATTAAAATGGTTTCATGTTGTATTCTTTAAATTAATTGTTTTGTTCTCTGTTCTCTCTCTTGCTATTTATAGGCTGTATCCTCTGTAATAGTTTCCCCAGTTTTCATATGACTTGTTTTTTCACAATATTCAGTTTTCTGTTAAAATGTCACTTCTTCAAAGACTACCCTAACTAAAATAGTCCTCATACAACTACCCTAATGCTTCTCCTACACTTTGTATTGCTTATCACTACATAAAATCTCATTATTTCACTATTTGCGTGATTAATGCTTATTTCTCTCACTATGTGGCAAGGTTCATGAAGGCAAAGCCTTTTGCTTGTTGCCTCTTTTATCCCTACAGTCTTAAATGCATTGGCACAAGTTAGGTATTCCATATATTACATGTATAGTTACATGAATTATCTCCCTATGATCTTAATGACAGGTATTACATACAGATAAGCCATAGGAAGGTACTAAAACCAGGAATTAGAAATCCATCATGCATTTAGGCAACTTCTTCCTGTGCATTGACTTTTTGTGTTTATCTCTGCACATCAACATTTTCTACTTCTCAACGCTGTGAATGGAAATTGGGATTCCATGACACGAAGCTTATATCTTCCATTCTGCTTCACTGTACCAGAATACATTTAAGTCATTCAAAATTCCCAACAGAGAAAGTGTGATTAGTCCTTTCAGGTCCAAGTATCCAAATGAACAAGTGGCCCAATCACCTATGGCTGAGGTGAGCTATGAGGTGTGAATCAAGAGAATAATATAAAACAAATAGCATTTAGGATCCAAAATTAAGAATGAGGTGGCTGTGAAAGCATTATTGTGAGTTCATTGGACAGTCCCATAAGTAATTATTGTAGAGATAATAAGAACAATGTTTTAGGGTATTATGATGATTACAGATAGCAGGAGTAAAACTGTTATATAAACAACAAAAATATGGAGGCTTAAGCTACTTGCATTATTGCTATAACAGATGCTTCATCCTAATTCTGCCAAGTTGATTTATGGTCTCTCCTTATCATGTTTCCTTAGACTCCCATATTTTTCACCTCTGATATATTATAATTATACTTCATTTGCTTTTAAAGCTGATTGATTTTGAAGATTTGTATTTTTTAAATTATATTAGATGTTATATTTAAGTGTTTATGAAGAATATTTTAACAAACAAAGATATGGTAAATCATTATCAAAGTAAAAGTAGGATTTATTTCCTGCTAAAATCAGTTGCATAACTTTCTTTTCCTTCCTCAAAATAGAAAATCAAAATTAAATATTTAATACATTTGGACTCTTATATTTTTTTATTTCTAAGAAATTACTTTATACTATGAAGAATTTTTGCCACTTTTATTAAGAGTGCCTATATTCAAGATTTACTTACACGAAATTTTGTTTACTTAATTGATTTAAAAGCTTAGTTCCTGCAGTTTTTGTATTTCAGACTTCAAATAATTCACTTATTATGTTTATTTCCTATTTGACAGATATTGTCTTTCAATTTCAATATTATTTGGAAAAAATATTTAGAATACTATTTTTGTGATATTGTCTATAAGATCATTTATTTCTTCTGCTTTTGTTTATAAATGACAATTGGTTGGGTGACGAGATTATGGGTTACAATGTTATTAGAGTTGTGTAGATTTTCCAACATTGTATTCTGGCATCTAATATTGTAAAGGAGAAGTCTGAGGTCAATTGAAATGTATAATTTTTCTTGTGAGTTACAATTTTCTTTCTGTTTTTATCTTAATTTTTAACTCTTTGTTATTAATCATTATGATATAGAATAATAGTTGCCAAATTACATTTAAGCTTAGAGTGCTTTCATTTTACTTGTAATATGATTAGGTTCTTTAATCTGCAAAGTGAAACTTTGTTTTTCATCTAAGGAAATAATTATTTTTTCTCTAATTTTTCAAACATTTGCTTTTATTCCCGTCCCATTTTCTCCTGGTCTAATTTGGTAACATCTATTTCACTGCTACATTGCATTGTCATTCTCTACCCTTCATATATGTCATTGAGTTAGAAAATTTAGGCTATTGTTCTTTCCTTCTCCACTCTCTGAGAATTTCTTATATTTATCATTCACATCACTGATTTGGTATATTGTAATATAAAGTTGTTTCTTTATCATATTCAAAGCAGATTTAAGTTTTACTATTGCATTATTTTTTTCTTCTGCACTTAAATTTCTTCACTTAAATCCCAATCTTTTGTTAAATCATCTTAACTTCTTATTAATCATTCTATGCTTAATTTTATTTTGTTAAAAATATAAGAAATTATATCCTTTAAAATTTCCTATCTTTTTTGAGAATCTAATAATCGAAGTTTTTATTGACAACCTAGTCTTGGCAAATTTTCCACCGTTTTTTTTTACTGGGAAAAATGACACACTATATCCCATTTGGGGTTTTGTTTTATTTGAGTAAAATAAAAGTGATATTTTATAGGCTAGGTCTTTGCAAACACAAAAGTTTCATGTGTTGCTTTCTGAATTCCCATACCTACATATCAGAAACCCTGGACAAGTGAGTGCTAGTAGAATTTCTTTTTCAGAACTAGAGTTGTGGATAATGCTGTTATAGACAGCTTCAACCTTCACTCTAATACACACAATATTACCAGCAAGTTTCAATGCACAGTGGATTTGCTGCTACAATATCTGGTACGCTGATTTGTTACCAATTAGAATTTAACAAAACTTTGCATTCCAAAATGTACTTCTATAAGGGTTCTTTATGGAATCACTCATTTTTATAAAACTTTTCCTTGAGAACTAGGTCTTTCAGGGTGACCTCTAAATCTACACTGGAAGTTGCGGTCTCTCAACACATATAGAAGGAGAGTTCTTCAGAAGAGAATGAAAATTTGTTTTGCTTTTGGCCATCTACTCTTACCTATCACAGTGGTCTTGATTTCTGACAAAAACTTAAGTCAGATACATCCTTTTTTTACCAACATGCAGTCACAGAGATATTTGTGTGTGCGTGTATGTATGTGCTATTCCAGTGGATAAATCATGTGTTGACCATGGGTTTGGTTTCTTAGCACAGCTCTGGCAATGTTTTAACTGGTCAAATATATTGTGTTAAAACAGAATGTATTATCTGACTATAATAAGGGTGTTTTTGTTTTTTAAGTATTTAGGTTATTTCAATTGTCTTTCATTACATTATAAATATTTTAACAAAGTGTTGTAGAATAACATTTCATAGACTTCAAATCTAACATTATTGGTATAAGAACTATCCACTCCCAGTAAAATTTTAACTCTCAACCAAGTCCTTTCTCCTCATGAAGGTATCCTTAATGCTCTATAAACATCCTGCTTCCCAGGGATTAATGTACTAAAATTCTCCATATGAATTGATAAAACAAACTAATGGAGTGGAAGGGCCAGACCCTCATTCCATAATCCTGACTCTCCCCATTCCTAAATGTGTGGAAGAACAGCGCATTTTAGGTCATTTTGACAACCTTTCAATTTTAATTTAGCAAATAGTATTAAGTACTTACCAAGCCCTAAGTCATGGGCTTGTGGTTCAAATAAACATTAAATATATCCATTTCTTTGATAGTACATATAAATTTACAAAAGCAATAGTGTTATATAATATGTCAAGGAACAATAATTAGACATACTTGCAAGTAAGGGAAGCGGGTATATTCTAACTAAGATGCTTCATTCATGGAAGAGCACTTCAGCGTCTTTTGAAGGATAAACGAAGCCAGGATAAATAGCATATGCAAAGACTTGGACATTCAAAACTGCACAGCATATTCTGGGAATTCTACAAAGCCTGCTTTGCATTAAAAATAGGTTTCGGGGGAATGGATGTAGTTCAGTGGTTGAGTGCCTGCTTCCCATGTACAAGGTTCTGGGTTCAAGCCTAAGTACCTCCAAAAATAAAAGAGGATTTGGTGAGAAATGGAGAAAGAAACAGCAAGAAATGAGTGGGAAGCAGTACATAAAAGACTGAATGTATGTAATGAAAGCAGAAATGATTTCTGATTTTATTCTTCTTGCTGTGTCTTCTTTGCCTTCAACATAATTAGATTTTTCATAGGTTCTTTCAATTAAGCTCTTTATAGCTTCCCAATATCCAAGAGTATGCAAAGGAAGGAAAACATTAGCAGCAGGTGTAAACTATTCCTTCTCAGCCATGATATCCAGGGAATATATGACTTCTTATAAATGCTAATGAGACTACCTGGTAAACATAATAATAATATTTATTAGCAGAGAAGTAATTGAAAGTTCTTAATGATAAAATCCCTTTGTAGGATAAATGTTTTCTGTGTGGGTTTTTATTTTTAAATAAAACTGCAATGTATGGACTTATGGCACAATGGATGGCTAGAAAATGTTGCATAAACTGTGCGAATAATGGGTTATAAAATGGGGGTAATTCATAACCAAAACAGATTTCTCCACCCTATGGATCATTCAGAATGTACTTTGCATGTTAAAATTTAAACTAGAAGGTGTTCTGATGTAGGAAAGAACTTATAGAGCACTGCTTCTGAAGGGATGGAATCAGACTTCTTCATGGGATATAGCTTTCCCTAATGTCTAGTGGGTGGTTGTGTCCTTTAAGTTATCACCAAATGGTGATAACTTTGATTTGTGTGAGCTTGATATGACAATTTAATTTTCTTCACGAAGATGTCTATTCTGTATCTTCCATTTCTCTAACTTGTTCATACTTCTTCTATAGCAGCTATTTTCTTCTACTGTGGGATGATGCTTTTTTAAAGGAGTTTGGTAATACTGCAAACCTAAATCTTTTCTTGCACATCTCTCCTAAAGGAGCAGCACACAGAGAAATCTACATCAGTCCTGCTACTGTTTAGGTGACATTCAGTAAAGAGTATTGAGAAATAAATGTGGTTACATTGACTTCCCATAAAAAAATTATCAGACAGGGATTTCTGGGTAGATGGCGTCAGAATAGGTAGGCAGGGCTCAACTCTTTCACAAAAACAATGGTGAAAGGGACAAAAGCTGTCCAAGGAAAGTGCTTTGGGGAGCAGCAGACCAGGACAGTGCTACAAACTTTCAGGAGGATGAGGGACAGAGAGACAAAGAACCTGAAACAACAAACAGTGGAGAAAAAGCTACTGTGAAAGGAGATGTTGGGCTTCAGCACACATGAAAGGTGAAGACGAGAAAAACTACAGTACAGATTTTTGGTAGCATGACTTCCAAAAACCTACACAAAGGAAGGAAATCTAAAATATAACATAAAGAAAACCCAGTCTAGTCATCGCTTCCATTTTGGACATTGTGCTAATGTGACAGGCAAGGATGTCATCCATGATCAGCAATAAGCACATTTTAAAAACAGAGTTCTTTGTTTCAACAACTGAGAAATATACTTTAACCAATGTTTGCATAGCCCTAATTCTAAGATAATATAAAGACTTTTGGAATCAGATTTTAAAATATCTGAATAACTCATCCATTGGCCTTTGTTTGTAATCATTGTTTACTGTGTTAAAAGAAATAAAACAAAATAGAGTTACTATGGCTGAGAGGTTTCAAATGGAGTCAGGAGGTCATTACTGGAGGTTACTCTTAGGATGTTCTCAGCTAGATATCACAAACTGCCAAAGTATGCAATGCCTCAAGCAACAATGTTCCTCAAAGCTCCAGGAACATCCTAGCCATAAAATAAACCACAAGAAAAAAAACTCAGTTAACTATCTAAACTGAAAGAAAACTGGAGTACCCCAAATATCCACCAACCACAAACAACTTGTCTAATCTTTTCCTTTAAAAACACTTGCCTGGAAATGCCGAGATGAAACACCATTTGAGTTGCTACCTGAATCTGTGCTCCCAGCATTGCAGTTCTAAGAACCCAAATAAAGGCCTTTGTTGTGTTGCAGCTGTTTGTTATTTCTTGGTTGTTAACTGTAATCCTGGTTTTATCTCATATTGACTACAGAATATTTTTTAATATATGCTGAAGGAAAACAACAGCCAGCCAAGAATTTTATATCTGGCAAGACTCTCTTTCAAAAATGAAGGAAGGATTAAAATATTCCTAGATAAACAAAAGCTGCAGGTCTTTATGTCTTTATAAGCATAAAGACATAAAGACCTGCAGTAAAGGTATTCATTTGGGTTATCATAAATGCCTGCATTGTTGTATTGTTTTGCTTACAATATAACTCTACTTCTTCCTACAGCGCTAAAGTACAAAGTTATAAACAATTATTATAAGTCTAAGCTTTTGAATATACACTGTACAAAGATATATGTGGCAACAAATTAAAAAAATGGTAGCATGACAGAGGAGTAGAGGAAAAGTATATGTGCATGCTGTTGAAGTTAAGTTGGTATCTAACCAAATATGATTATTATATATTTAAGATGGTAATTTTTTTACGATACAACAAAAAGAGTGAATCAAATTGTAAACAATGGACTATAGTTAATAGTACAATTATAAAAATGTTCTTTCAATAATTGTAACAAATGTACCTCATGAATGCAAGGTGTGAATAATAGGGTTGTATATGGGAACTCTGCATTTTATGCATCATTTTTTTCTGTAAACCTACAGCTTCTCAAATGAAATATATATATATAGTCTTAAAAAAAATTATCAGCCAATGCTTTTAAATATTTGGGAAGTAAGTTGGAGGAAATTCTCCATAAGAAGTAGTTGCAAATATAGGAAAGGGAAACACATAAATGCCCAATCATCATCTCCCTGTCTAAATGTGAACAGATAGACATGAGTTAAATTTAGAATGGAATTGTATCAAGGTCAAATTGTATTTGAATAATAATAATATTAACACTCGTGGAAAGATGCATTTGCTGGTGTCTGTAAGCAACTTTCTAAAACCTTTATTTCTGGCTGAAACTTTGAAAATTGTATCACCAGCATTCGTTTGTTAATTTGTTAATCCATTTATTGATTTAATAAACATTAAAGGAGAATTGATTGTTTCAGTGGTTGTGCACATAAAAATGACTAATGCATGACTATTAAGCCCTCAAAGTTTAAATAAGCACTCAAAGTAGGAAAGTGTTCTATTCCTATCCTGGGGAGTCCTGCTATGACCTCAGATAGAGGGGCAGGGGTCTCTCGAGATCTTAGGCAGTGCCTAATAGAGGAGGGCAGGCCAGTATGTTAAGCCCTTAATGTTGTTGCAAGTAACAATGAATCTGGTCCTTCAATGAGTTAACCTTGGTGCTTACTGTGGGTCCTGAGGGGAGAGGGAAGAAGGAATAGAATAGATGGAACTTGAGACATCTTGAGGTGATGGAATTGTTCTACATGATCCTGAAAGGATGGATACAGACCATGTCAAACTTCATCAAAATCTATAAAAGAGTGGGGTCCAAAATGCAAACCACGATGTAAATCATTGACCAAGGTTAGTAGCAAAGTTTCAATATTTGTACATCAATTGTAACAAATGCACCATCCACATGTAAAATGATATTATTAGGGGAAAGGGGAAAAGGGAGAGGATGTTGAGTATATGGGAATCACCTATATTCTGTATGTGCCTTTTCTGTAATCTAAAGCTTCATTGAAGACAAAATGAAAAAAATAAGACATTGGGCAAATAAATGGAAGCAAATGTCACTATGCATACAAGACAACAGATCTTACAGTGATGAAAGATATGTTAATTTTTAAAACAAATTTATATTTTTTATTTTTATATTATTTCAAAATTTAAAAAATTTTATGTTTTTATTCGTTATATTTGAAACCATCATTAGTATATTATTTTCCTATTAATTATATTTGATTATTTTGTTGGCTTCAATTTTGAAGAAGGTTTGGATCACAGAAGGGTTACAACTGTGGCAGGGGAGGATCATTGGTGCTGGGTGTCAGAGATGGGGGATGCATAGGAGGAAGTTCACCTGGGCATACCTATAAGGCATATGAATGTGTTCAACTGTTCATGGGGCATTGTCGCAGTGGATGGAGATCCACACAATAAACAAAGAAATATTGAATTCTCATCCTGGAGATCTCTGTCACAATCTTTAATGGGACAGCAAGAATCCCCTGGTTACAGGGGCAGTGACTACTGAAGGAGGATGGACCACTGATGGGCCCTTAATTGTGATGACTGTACTTATGAGCTTTTACTTTTGAGATTGAAACTTAGCATAGTATTATACGGTGCCTAAGCATTAACTCCTGAGAGCCCCGTTGTTCCTAAAATGTGGCCTCTCTCTAAGCCAAAACTCAGCTTATAAATGCATTACCTTCCCCCACCCCACCCCCAGCATGGGACATGACTCCAGGGAATGAGCCTCCCTGGCACTGAGGGATTACTACCAAGAACCAGCTAGCAATGCAACTGAAAAAGACCTTGACAAAAAGGGAGAGAGCATAAAGACAAATGACTTTATATAGCTAAGAGACTTCAAAGTGAGTGGGGAGGTCATTTCAGAGGTTACGCTTATGCATGTCTCAGCAGGAATTCATTGATTTCCAATGTAAATATTACTTTAAATAGCAGGGATCCTGAGGACTCTGGAGATGTCCAGACACTATAGGCAGGGCAGACAGCTCAGGAGCTTGGCACCCTGACAGTGGGCCCTACTTTGGAATTTACACTCACCAGTGTCATCGAGTTGGACTCAGTTGTGTTTTACCTACACATGGCTCTGCCTAAATAGTATTATAGTTAGTACTAGAGTTGATAGTTGTATGTCCAAAAGATGTAAATTTTTGGGCTGTCCACGTGCCAGTTGGGCCCGAATCTCAACAGATTTGCAACACCTACTTTCCAGTACATTGAGCTCACCCAGGACAACTAACAAGGAGATGATGACTGACAACAACCATCTCAAGAAACCGAGAGAGTCTGCAACTGCAAGCAAGATAGTTCCATCCATCTGCCTCATGGGATCTAACCTCCCTCCCAATCTGAGGTGAAGTGGGCATCCTATCACAGAATTCTCAGGATTGGGGAATGGACAACAGACTAGAGTAGGCTTAAAATTGTTCTACTGTAGACTTGTGATCATAGCAATGGAAGAACTTTTATTATGGATGTGGGGGCAGTGGCCACTGGAGGTCTGAGGGGAGGGAGGGAAAAATAGGTGCAATTTGGGGGCATTTTCAGGACTTCGGAATTATCCTGAATGACATTGCAATGACACATACAGGCCATTGTATATCTTGCAATAACTTACAAAAATGTGAGGAAAAAAGTGTAAACTAAAATGTAAACTATAATCATCACTTAGAGGCAATACTCCAAAATGTGTTCATCAATTGTGGCAAATGTACCACACTAATGGAGGATGCTGTCGATGTGGGAAAATGTGGGAGGGCTAGGGAGCAGGGCATATGGGAATCCACTATATTTTTTGTGTAACATTTATGTAATCTAGTTTCTTTAAAAAAATAAAAAAACATAAAAAATAAACATATATATACAATCAGTACAATATAAAATTAGCATATGTTAATTGAGCTACATATCCTTGAGAAAGAAAAAGAAAGAGACACAGATAAAGCCAGGATATATCCCCTTTATATGATCATTTGTCCCCACACATAATTTTGATTTCCACTCCCCAAAATTAACAGAGGCCACAGTGAAAATGTAATAAGAAACACAAAATGACAATTCTCAGATTTTTATTTTTTCCTTTGAATTTCCAAGGACCTAGTTTTATTTTTTGGTATTATTGTTAAAGACAAATTATTGGAATTTTCAAAGGTATTTGTGACTTTATCAAATCATCTTATTCAATGGTTTTTGCAACTAACCCTCTTTAAAGTGATACCCAAGCATATATTATTATTTTGTTAATTGTATAAACAAATACAGTGTAGAAAATACAAATTCTCAAAGGAAGAAGAATTATATTTTACAAGCAGTTAGGACTAAGGCAAAGAGAATTCCCAGAAAATAGAGGAGTATAAGCAAAAATATAGTAGAACGTAGTCTGAATTATTTAACTAATTTCTTTCGGATACAGGATACGAAAAGAAGATGTTAACAATTCAGGGAATAAATTTTGTCATTATAAATTTTCTGGTCATATTTCTTTGTTATTGTTTTCCACGCATATTTTTTCTTCCTCTCACTATTCTTCTGTTGCATGCTTAAAAAATACTTTTTATTAAACTAAAATTTTTCTTTTGAGATATTTGTAGATTGACATGCAATTGTAATAAATAATACTGATAACCATTGTATACCTTAATCAGTTTTTCTGATGCTAACTTCTTGCAAAATTAAAGTACCATATCACACACAGAGATATTGACATTCAATCAAGATATGGAAATTTTCCATCACCCAAGGCCCCCTTTTATAATCACATCCACCTCTTTTACCCCCTCATCCCTTCTTTAGCCTCTGGTGAACTCTAATCTGTGTGTCATTTCTATAATTTTATCATTTCAAAAATGATATATAAATCTAATCAAATAGTATGGAACCTATTGGGATTGAATTTTTCAGTCAGCATAATTCTTTTGAGATTCATCCAGATTATTTCATATATGAATAGTATTTCATGGTATGGATGTACCACAGTTTATTTAACCATTCATCTATTAAAGGACGGACATGTAGGCTGATACCAGTTTTGGCTTTTACAAGTAAAGTTGCTAACACCATTTATGTATGGGTTTTTCTGTGAAACTAAGTTTTCATTTCTTTGGGATAAATGCAAACAACTCAATTGATGGGCATGTGGTCCTTGAATGTTAAGTGTTTTTAAGGAACTTCCAAACTTTTTTCAGAGTGGCTATTATTATTTAAATTCCCTTGAGCAAAATAGGACTGATCCAACTTCCCCACACCTTGTTAACACTTGGTGTTGTCATCTCTATTATTGTAGACACTCTAATGTATGTATAGCGATATCTCATTGTGGTTGTAAATCGAATCTCGATAATGGCTAATGAACAAACTTCCATGTGCTTATTTGCCATCTATATTACCTCATGTATCAATTTTGGTGAATGTCTGTTCATATCTTTGCCCATTTTCTAATAAGATTTCTTTTTTATTCCAAGTTTAGAGAGTTCTTTATATATTCTAGATAATAACAGCCCTTTGTCAGATATGTGATTTGCAAATCTTTTAACCCAATGTGTGGTTTGTCTTATCTTCTTAGCAAGTTCTTTCACAGAGCTAAAGTTTTTAATTTTGGTGAACTCAAATTTATCAATTCTCCCCTTTTATTGATCATGCTTTGGGTGTCAATTCTGAGAACTGTTTGCCTTGCCCTAGAAGTCCAATATTTTCTCATTTTTTTTTCTAAAAGTTTTGTAAGTTAATGTTTTACATTTAGATCCATGATCAATTTTGAGGTAATTATTAATATATGATATCAGAATTAAAATTAGAGTTTCATTTTTTCCATGTATATGAATGTCCAACAATTTATTTAAAAAACTATGTTGTTTCCCTCAAAATTTTTTTACAACTTTGACAAAAATCAGTTGGGCATGCATTTAAGGACCCAGTGCTGGATTCTTTATTATGTTCCATTGATTTGTCTATCTTTCCACAAATACGCAAAGTTTTGATAAATGCAGCTATAAAATGTCTTAATATTGAGGAGACTTATTCAAATTTTTCAAAATTATTTTAGTTATTCTAGTCCCAATGTCTTTTACGTACGTTTTAGTTTAATCTTGTGATTGTCAAAATGTTGCTGAGACTTTGGTAGGAAATTTTTAAACCTATATATTAACTTAGAATAACTGACAATTTTACTATGACAAGTCCTCCAATCCATGAATATAGTATACCGCTCTGTTATTTTCCCTAGATCTTCTATTTCTTTCACCTGTGTTTTGTAGTTTTCATGGTATACTTCCTATACATATTTTGTTACATTTACACTTAAATATTTCATTTTTGTGCATAATTCCAAATGCATTCCATTGTTAATTTGGGTGACCATACATTCATTTCTAATGTCTGTAAACACAGGTGTCTTTTGTACATTTATCTATAAATATATCTTGTATATTGTGACCTTACTGAAATCAGTTATTAATTCTATGAGTTTTTATTTAGAGTCCTTGGATTTCTTTACACAGGCAATCATGTCACCTGCATATAGGAACAGTTTTATTTGTTTTCCTTTCTGAAATGTAAGCCTTTTTTCATTTTCTTGTCTTATTTGATTGACTAGAACTTCCACAGCTATGTTGATTAAGAGCAATGAAATAGAACATCCCTGTCTCATTCCTGATTTTATTGGGAAAGCATTCAGTCTTTCACCAGTAATTATAAGGTTTACAGTAATTTTTTTCTACATGTTCCTTATTAAGTTGAGGAACTTCCTTTTTGTTATTGTTCCTGAGAATTTTTATTATAAATGGGTGTTGAATTTTGTTGAATGCTTTTCAGAATAATATATAAATATATGATCATGTGATTTCTCCCTTAGCTTATTAGTTTTATAGATTAGACTGATTTTCAAATATTGAGCAAGTCTTCTATTCCTGAAATAAGCCTTGTATTCCTGAAATTGGTTATGTTATCCAAATCATTTTAAATAGTTCATAATTCTACTGAATAATATTTTGTTAAGGATTTTTGTATCTATTTTCACAAGGGATATTGATCTGCTGTTTTCTTTTTAAATCCTGGTCTTTGCTTGATTTTGGTTTCAAGATAA
Source organism: Cabassous unicinctus (assembly GCA_029593785.1). Lineage (NCBI taxonomy): Eukaryota > Metazoa > Chordata > Mammalia > Cingulata > Chlamyphoridae > Cabassous > Cabassous unicinctus. The sequence goes on along the minus strand of JAQZBX010000080.1, from coordinate 82,025 downwards.
TACTACCTTCATAAAATCCATTGGAATGCATTATCTCTTCTTCTACTTTCAGGAGGAAATTGTGTAATTGTGAAATTGTGTAATTGTGTAATTGTGAAATTGTGTAATTGTGGTTTTAACGTTTCTTTAAAAGTTTGGAAAATTCTCCAGGCAAAAATCTAAGCAAGGTGCAAATGGTTTTACAAACAAAACTAGTCTCTTTTCTGGAAGTTTTAATTTTCAAATTCAATTTTCTTTATAGTTATAGGAGGAGGAAAGGCTATTTTATTTTTGCAAATTTTTGCTTATAATGTTCTTTTCTCCCCCTGACATTCCAAGATTTTTTTCTTTTATGATTTCTTCCTGTTTAGAGAACTCCCCATTTTTTTAAGGTAGGTCTGCTTGTGAAAAATTCTTTACTTTTTCCTCATCTGAGAATGTCTTCAATTCCCTTTCATTCTTGAAGGATAATTCACTAGAAATAGGATTCTAAATTGACCATTAACTTTTATTTTCAGTACTTGAAAAATATTTTACCACTTCTTCTGGCCTCTACAATTTCTGATGAGAAATATACTTTCAAATTGTTTTTCCTGTGTAGATAAATGGAAATATGATTTATTTGTCTTTAACTTTCAGAAATTTGACTAAGCTATGTCCTGGAAAGGATTTATTTGAATTTATCCTATTTGGAGTTTACTCAAAAACTATTCATTTATGTCTTTTATCAAATTGGAAAAACTTTTCAGCCATTATTTCTTTAAGCTCTTTTTCGTTTTTTAACCTCACCCTTTCTCTCCTCTCCTTCCAGAAGTCCAATGAGAAAAATGTTTTATTTTAAACATATATAATCCCACAAGTCCCTGAAACTTTCTTTTTTTTTTTTTTCAATTTATTTTTCTGTGTGGTTTAGATTGGATAATTTGTATTGTTTGATCTTCCAGTTCACTGATTGTTCCTCTGTCCTTTCCATTTTGCTGTTGAGCTTATCACTGAACTTGTTATGTTGGTTGTTGTAGTTTTCAGTTCTAAAATTTCCACTTGGTTCTTGTTTATAACATGTATTTCTTGCTAAGACTTTTTATTTCATTGATAATGAGACTTTCTATATATTCATTTGTTTCAAGAATATTCATAATTGTGTATAGAAGTATTTTTACCATGGATGCTTTATAATCTTTTCAGAAAACTCTAATATGTCTGCCATCACATTATTGAGATCTATTGATTATCTTTCTTTATTCTCTTTAAGATCTCCCTGGTTCTTGGCATGATGAGTGCCATTATTTATAAGTGTATGTGGGAGTCCTGACTCAAGCAGTCCCCACTGATACCATGATGGTGGTGGTTTCTTAACTGCTGGGTCCTGGTGAAAGTCCTAACTCTTTACTAGGCCTTTTGTGACACCACCTTTGGGGGAGGGACATTTTCTTATTACAGGTAGAATGGAAATCCAGTCTCCCTAAGTGGTCTCCACTGAAACCAAAGTGGAGAGGGAGACTTCTGCTTCCAGTGGAAATGAATGTCCAGGTTCTCTACTTGGTTTTTTCTGACAAGATTCCAAAGGCATTTTTATGGTCCCTTGTTATAGCATCCCTAAGTTGTTAGTCTGGGATCCTCATTTGGCTTTTACTGGCATGGTTGGAGGTAGAGTTCAGAGTTCTTTCTGTGGTGTTTGGCTAGAATAGAGCAGTTATTGCCTATACTTTTTCTGTCTTGATGGGAACATTTTTTTGGTCCTTTTGATAAAGATAACATTATTTTATTAGAGCTCTTCTTATTTCTGCCTGTTTGTGATTCTAGTTTGCCAGCTTCTTCAACAACTTTCTGGCATATATGAGGCAAAAAGAAAATCCAAGTAACTGTTGACTGTGTTGTTTCTTGGATCCCAAGATTCCCAGCAGGTGTGCCTTCTTCTCTCCACATTTCAGATTCTTCTTATTTTTGTTCTGGTTTCTAAATAATGTCTAGGGTTTTTACTTGTACTTGGAAACAATAAGGAAAAGTACTTCTACTCTAACTCCTGCAAGCAGTTCATCTACTTTTAATTAAACTATCTAAATCAATTACTATTTTGTTCATAAAGACTTCTCTAATACCTTATTATAACTTTTATGTTTCAGAAAAGTGTTTCCCTATCCTATATCTTCCAATCTTGGTTTAAAAATAAAGATACAATAATAATTACAAATTATACTACTAATTTATTAAAAGTGAGGAAAAGAGATAAAAATGTAGGGCTGCCTTAGGTGTACATATATTATATGCCATAGGACTACAAAGTTTTAAAGGCAGTTCTGATTTCTTTCATACCATTGCTCCCCATATCATCTAACTTGCTATGTGCCCATTGATAAATATTTATAGAATAATTTCACAAATCTTTTCATAACTGTATCCACACTAATAATATTCTAAGATTTTTTGCATACTAATGTCATGTATATTGTGTCAATATAATGGGATATTTATAAATAAACTTGTCTCTTAGAATATTGTGATGTTGTTAGAAAAATTTGTATTCACAATTAATTAAAGAAATGTCAGTCTTTCCACCCATACATTTAGAGTAGTCTTTCACCTGAAAGGATCATGGTATTGAAGAGGGGATTATATTATTAGTTTTCAGAGAAATAGTAGCTAATGGGCTTGCTTTCATAATTTCCTCCTACAGAACAACATAAGTGATGCACTAATAACCCAACCAATTACTTAGCTGTTTTGGAAGTCACTGTAGTCAATCAAGATCTCTTAATATATTCTACTTGAAAATTTCAAATAAGAAACACAAGTGAGTAAACACTGACTTTTGACTCAGTTTACATTACACACATATCATGCTCAGTTCTTTGAAGCTAACAAAAATATTTAGGGTATGGCATAGAGTTCACTGGAAAAGAAAAGTGTGTGATTAAAAATAAAAAAATTGTATTTCACAATAAACACCTTTAACCTGGTATCTCATCCAATTTGTTTTTTTAAACATTAATTCTCACAGATAGTATTTATTCATGCTTCAAAACAAAGAGAAACATAAACTGGTTAGTAAGTTTGAAATATTATCACCATGTGATGGCATTTAAAATTTTTATCTGAATAGGGATCTTATTGAAGTTCTACTAAGTGAATGAAATATACAAAGTTTGGTTTATACAAACACAAATCAAATAAATGACCCCAAATTATATGACAGATATATGAATAAAAATAGAATATACAAAACAATCGACATATGGCACTGAGGGATTACTACCAAGCACCAACCAGCAATGCAACTGGAAAAAGACCTCGAATAAAAGGGGGAAAAGGTAAAGAGAAATGAGTTTATATGACTAAAAGACTTCAAAGTGAGTGGGGAGGTCATCCCAGAAGTAATGCTTATGCACATCTCAGCAGGATCTCATAGACTGCCAAAGTGGATATTATCCTAAATAGTGGGGCTTTTGAGAGCTCTCGAGACACCTAGGTCCTATGGTCAGGGACAATAGCTCCAGAGTTTGGTGTCTTGCCAGTGGGCCTTATTTTGGAGTTTGTGATCCTGAGAGTGACAGAGTTGGACTCAATTTTAGCTTCCCTACACATGGCTCATCTCTTCTTTCTATTTAAACATATACTTGATGCTGGAGTTTGTAGGTGTACATCCAAGAGATTGGAGTCTTTGGGCTGTCCATGTGCCAGCTGGGCCCAGAACCTCAGCAGAGTTGCAACACTTACTCGTCAGTTCATTGGACTCACCCAGGACAACTAACAAGGAGGTGAGGATTGACAACCACCATACCAAGGAAACCAGAGAGCCAACAACTACAAGCAAGAGAATCCCATCCATCAGCTGTATGGGATCAAAGCCTCCTCTCGTTAAGAAGTGGAGTGTACATCACCATCCCAGAATCCTCAGGATTGGGAAATGAACTCTGGACTAGAGTGGACTTACTGGTATCTTACTATAGACATATTGTGATTCTAGCATTGGAAGAAATTACAGCATTGATCTGGAAGTAGTGACCATTGGAGGTTCTGGGGGCAGGGAGTGGGTAAAACAGTTGTAATACAGGGGCTTTTTCGGTACTTGGGAATTGCCCTGAATGACATTGCAACAACAGATATAGGCCATTTTATATCATCACATGACACGCAGAACTGTGTGGGAGAGAGTGTAGACTACAATGTGAACTATGGTCCATGCTTAATGGCAAAGTCCAGGATGCATTTATCAATTGCAATGAATGAGCCACACTAATGAAGGATGTTTTTGTGGGAGGGTGTGGGAGGTGTGGGGAGTGGGGCATATGGGAATCCCTAGATTTTTGTGTAACATTTATGTAATCTAAATATCTTTTTTAAAAAATTAAAACTAAAATAAATAAATGCATTTATTACCATCTTAAAACATGTGCAAACAATTTTTTCCTTATTTAACCACAAGATGAATCAGAGTATAGTCACAATTTAGCAGATGCTCTTTTTAATTTGGTAAACTTTCAAGAACTTAAACTTCATAGACCCTCTTCTCTCCTCAACTCTCCCCAGTCTAGTTCATTTTGATAATTAAAAGTCACCCAATTGGATGTCCATTATTGAGCACCTGTTGGCTTTCCAGGGATAAACAAAAAAACGAGAAATTATCAAGAACATTAGTGTAATTAACATCTAGCTACTGGGGGGCACACATGTGTACATAAATTGGTTTACATTTATAAGAGGAAGATTGCAATGAGAATCAGTTGACAAATAGGTATATTATTTGGAAGGATAGGAAAAAAAGCCTAATTACCCAAAACTGGGAAGAGTAGGGCATCCTTCATGCAGGGTGATTCATTTGAGTTGTGATTAAAAGGAGGAGGCTGGCCAAGAATGTAGCTTAGTAAGGAGCTCCAATAGTCAGCTTGTTCTACAGGGGAGTTAGTAATCACCAAGAGCTATCTTAAACACTTGGAGCAGGGGGCAGGAGACCAGAAGATCATCCTTCAACATCCTTGAAAAAATGGAAGGAAGAAACTGCCCAATTGCAGTGAAGATTCATGAGTAGAGCACTTCATGCTGTGGAGGCCTGTGCCCATTCTCCTCTGGTGGTGCATGTTGCTTCAGGAGCTATTCCATGACTGGAGATGGAGGCTCCATTCCCCAAAAACCCATGAGGAAGACATGAATGGACACTGACTTCAGCCACTGATTAATAAATTCAGCTGCTAAAGTGAATCCTAAGAACAGCTAAAGTTTGAACCTGCCCAAGTAAGAAAGAGGCCAGAAGCTACCATTTTAACTCAACCCCTGGCAAGAGAGGAAGCAAGGCTGATAATCACAGGGATGGCAATAACTGGCTTCTTTCCACTCAGATCAGATTGCAGCCCCAGCCTAGGCTCTAGCCAAACCTCTGGCAGGGAGGAACATAGTGGGACCTGCAACAGTCTCTTGGGCAACTGCAGGTGCTTTTGAATGGCACAGGTTAGAGAGTCAGATATGTGGAGCTCCATCCTTGCCCCTCAATAGGATAGGAAGGGAGCTATATTTCCTTGGCCTCTTTGAGCAATAGCAAGCGCAGTTGGCCCACACAAACTGGTTTGTTGAGCTTCTTTGAATACATCCCTACACCCCCCACACCCACATAGGAAAAGAGGGGAGCTGGTGTTTCTTTAGCCTTTCTGGGCAACTGCAGGAGATTGCAGCTGACATAGACTAGATACTTGAACACCTGAAGCTCCATCCCTGCCCAGGCAGGGGAGGAAGTGGCATAAAACTTCATCAGTGTCTCCAGGTAACTAGAGATGGTCTTGGCCTGCATGATTGGATTACTACACATGGCTGCAGCTCTGTCCCTACCCCTGACAGAAGAAAAAGGTGGAAGAGCTTCATCAGTTCCTGGGGCAATGTAGGCAGCTTCAATCTCCACAGCTTATAGTATGAACTACATCCTCAGCTCATACTACACAATCAGCAAGGAAGAAAGGACAAGAAATCCAAAACTAAAGGGAGAGACTGTGTCCAGAATAAATACATCTAGTAAGTCAGATGCCAAGCCACCGACAAAAAATTACAATCCATAGTAAGAAACAGGAAGATCTGGCCAATTCAAAGGAATAAGAGAGGCTTCCAGATGATATAAATGATTTGAGACAAGTAAACAAAGATGTTCAAACAAATATCCTAAATAAATTCAATGAGATGGCTAAAGAGATTAAGAATATTAAGAAGACATTGGGTGAGAATAAAGAAGAATTTGAAAGAATACATAGAAAAACAGAAGATCTTATGGGAATGAAAGTCACAATAAATGAAATTAAAAATACCCTGGAGGCATATAAGAGAAGATTTAAGGAGGCATAAGAAAGAATCAGTGAGCTTGAAGACATGGACTCTGAAAGCAAACATAGAGAAGAACAGCTAAAGAAAAGAATGGGGAAAAATTGAACAGGGTCTCAGGGAAATAAATGACAGCAAAAGATGTGCAAACATATGTGTCATGGATGTCCCAGAAATAGAAGAGAAAGAAAAAGAGACAGAAGGAATATTTGGAGAAATAGTGGAAGAAAAATTCCCAACCTAATGAAGGACATAGGAATGTGTATCCAAAAATCACAATGTACTCTCATCAGAATCAATTTGAATAGATCTACTCTGATACACATAATAATCAGAATGTCAAATGTCAAAGACAAAGAAAAAATTCTCATCATATTCCATGGAGGCAAGAAGTCAGTGTTATCATATATTTAAGATATTGCAAGAGAAAAACTAAATCCAAGAATCATATAAGGCAAGATTGTCTCTCAAAAATGAAGGCAAATTTAGAATATTTCCAGATAAACAGAAGCTGAGAGAATTTTTAACCACGAGACTGGCTTTGCAGGAAATACTACTGGGAGGACAACAGCCTGAAAGGAAAAGATAGGTGAGAGACTTAAGAAGAGAATCTAGAAATTTAGATTTTATGTATAAAAGTAGCCAAAAGTGTAAAAATAGTGGTGAAAATAAAACCCAAAGGTCAAAATGGGTGAAGAACTGCCTTACAGTAATAACATTGAATGTTAATGGATTAAACTCTCCAATCAAAAGTCAAAAACTGGCAGAATTGATAAGAAAATTTGAGCCATCTATATGCTATCTGCAAGAGACTCACTTTAAGCTCAAGGATAATGATAATTGAAAGCAAAAGGCTAGAAAAAGATATTCCACACATGCAGTAACCAAAAAAATATGGAGTAGTTGTACTTATATTGGAAGAAAGAGACTTTAAAGGCAAAAAATGTTATTAGAGACAAGAAAGGACCAGGAAGAAATAACAATCACAAATGTATATGCACCTAACCATGATGCCCCAAATTACATGAGGCAAACACTGGAAAAACTGAAGGGAGAAATAGATGTCTCTACAATAAAGTTGGAGACTTCAATACACCACTCTCAGCATTGAACAGAACATCTGAGCAAAGGAACAATAAAGAAACAAAGAGTTTGAAAAATATGATAAATGGACTAAACTTAATAGACATATACAGAACATTGCACCACAAAACAGGAGAATATATATACTTCTCAAGTGCTCATGGATCTTTCTCCAGGATACACCATATGTTGGGTCACAACGCAATATCAACAATTCAACAAACAGAAATTACATAAAACACTTTCTCTGATCTTAATGGAATAAAGTTGGAAATCAATAACAGACAGAAAAGGGACAATTCACAAATATATAAAGATTAAACAACACACTTTTAAATAATCAGTGGGTCAAAGAAGAAATTATGAGACAAATCAATAAATATCTCAAGATGAATGAAACTGAGAACAAAACAGATCAGAACCTATGGTTTGCAGTGAAGGCAGTGCTGAGAGGGAAATTTATAGTCCTCAACACTTACATTAAAAAAGAAGAAAGAGCTAAAATCAATGACCTAGTTACACAGCTGGAGGAACTAGAAAAAGAACAGCAAACTATTCCCAAAGGAAGCAAAAGGAAGGAAATAACAAAGATCAGAACAGAAATAAATGAAATTGCGGACAACAACAACAACAACAACAACAAAAAACAATAGAGAGAATTTACAAAACCGAAAGTTGTTTCTTTGTGAAGATAACAAAATTGACAAATCCTTAGCTAGACTGACAAAGAAAAACAGAGAAGATGCAAATAAATAAAACAAAAACTGAAAGCAGGAGCGTTACTACTGACCCCACAGAAATAAAAGAAATCATAAGAGGATGCTATGAACAACTGTATGCCAACAAACTAGACAATAAAGATGAAATGGAAACATTCCTAGGAACAACCTACACCGAAGCTAGAAGAAATAGAGGACCTCAACAAACCAATCACAAGTAAAGAGATTGAAGTAGTCATCAAACAACTCCCCAAAAGGGAAAACCCAGGACCAGAGGTTTCACAAGTGAGCTCTACCAAGCATTCAAAGAAGATTTAATACCAATCTTATTCAAACTTTCCAAAAAATTGAGCAAGAAGGAACCCTCCCAAACTCATTCTATGAACCCAATATTACCCTAATACCAAAGCCATTTCAGAAATTATGAAAAAAGAGAATTACAGACCCATTTCCCTAATGAAGATGGTTGCAAAAATTCTCAACAAAATACATGCTAATTGAATCCAACAAGACATTAAAAGAATTATTCATCATGACCAAGTGTGTTTTATTCCAGGTATGCAAGGGTGGTTCAACACAAGGAAATCAATCAGAGTAATACATGACATTAATAAATCAAAGACGAAAAAAATCACATTATCTTACCAATTAATGCAGAAAAGGCATTTGATAAAATGCAGCATCCTTTCTTGATAAAAATACTACAAAATATAGGAATTGAAGGAAAGTTTCTCAACATGATAAAGGCCATATATGAAAAACCCACAACTAATATTGTACTTAAAGGTGAAAAACCGAACGTCTTCCTGTTGAGATTGGGAACAAGACAAGGATGCCCACTGTCACCATTGTTGTTCAATATAGTGCTAGATGTTCTATTTACAACATTCAGGCAAGAAAAAGAAATAAAAAGGCATCTAAATTGGAAAGGAAGAAGTAAAACCTCTATTCACAGACGATATGATCCTGTACCAAGAAAGTCTTGAAAAATCTACAACAAAGTTGATAGAGGTAATAAACAAATTCAGCAAAGTGGCAGAATACAAGATTAATATGCAAAAATCAATAGTGTTTCTATACACTAGTAATGCACAATCTGAGGGGGAACTCAGGAAAAAAAATTCCATTTACAATATCGATTAAAATAATCAAATATTTAGGAATAAACCTAACCAAATACATAAAGCACTTGTATTCAGAATGCTACAATGCATTGTTAAAAGAAATCAAAACAGACTTAAATAAGCAAAGGAACATTATGCTAAATAAAAAAAACCAGACACATAAAGACAAATATTGCGTGGTCTCATTAATATGAACTAAATATGAAAACTAAATTTATGAAGTTAAAACCTAGAATATGTTATTAGGAGATAAGAGGAGGGCTGATAAGGGGTACTGATGCTTAATGTATTAGAAGTTTTAATTTACTTGACTGTGAAAGTGTGGAAATGGATACAGTTGATGGTAATTCATTATAGTAAGTAGAAAAAACCAGATGGTTAATAAATGGAATTGTGGCTGAAAAGGGTGGTCTAGGGATGTAAATGTCAATTGAAAGAAAGCTAGAGAATAATCTAGGGACTAAATAACATAGTGAACCCAGTGGTGGATGAGAATTGTGTTAATTTTACAATACAAAAATGTCTTTCTATGAACTAGAAAAAATGTACATCACTATTGTGGTAAGAATGTGGAGAAACATTGGAAAAATACAATTAATGTAACCTCTTAACTATAGTCAACAGCAATATGGTAATATTCTTGCATCAATGCCAAAGATGTACTGTGTTAATAATGGGGTAGGAAAATTATACCAAATGTACTCTATAGACTATAGTTAGTGATAATCTGATGATGTCTCATAATTTATAGCAAATGTTCCACAACAATGTAGTGTGTTATTGGTCGGTTGTTATACGGGAATTCCACACATGTGCATGATTTTTTGTAAGGTCACAACTGCTCTAATAAAAATATATTTTAAAAAGGAAGAGGATGATCTCACAATGCTGAGAATCTATTGGAAGTGGGGAGTAAATTATTATAAGTAGAACATATAAGGACATATTAGAAAGAAACAGAAATTTATGTTAAAGAATTTGGACCTTATTGCTCAGGTGTTTGCATTTTTATTATTTATTTTGAAGGAATATAATGTTTTTCTTGTGCTTTGGAAACAATAGATTGGGAAAACAAATTGGACTGAGTGAAATTAAATCACAATAAATTCAGAACTGGCAAGAATGTTGTCTTTCTTATTTCTTTTCTTTTTTTAAAAATTTTGTATTTCCCTAAGCCCAAATACTAGTGTGAGTTGCAACAAGCAGGTGCTAAATAAATGTTTGTAGAATGTATCATTGAACAAGGTATTAAGAGCACTTCCTCCTTTCCTTTCATCTGGCAATGAAGAGCCCAGGTACATTCATCATATATTTCCTTTTGGAGATTCACCAATGTGAAAGGTCACACTTGAGGTATGACCATAATTGAATAGTTTTCACAGTAAAGAAGACAATAAATTTATCCTTATTAATAAATATGTTATCAAAGACAAAGAAGTCTGGACATGCTTCTAATTATGACACTGAAAATTTGCAGTGGCAATGAAAGCATCCATCTGGTTTAAATAGAGGTATTTTTTGTGTACAGGAAAACTGAAGGACTTCTTCCACTCCCTACCTCCCTCCACATATTCAAACATAAACCATAAGTTGAATAGGCAGAAGAATCCTTGCAGAAGATATGGTCTAATTATCACAATTTATGAGATATAGATAGAAACATTTCTTTCAATTCTACACATTAATTCCTATTTTACATTCTCTATTTTATATGATTCTCTTATGTATCTAATACACTGGGAATATGAGTGCATATACCCAAGACTCAGTAGGAAAAGAAGCTAAATTTTAAAAATAACTATATATATTTATATTTATATGTATGTATATATAGTCAACGTTCCCCTGGATAAAATTGCTATTTTCAGCATGTGAGCCTGTATAACAGAGTAGATTTATTAGTTTTAACATTAATAAACAAGTTTATGCTCATTATTTGAATAATTTATATAATACCCCCATAGCTGAAATTTAGATTTATGTTAAAATCTATGAAATGGTTTAGGAAGTATTTTTAATAGAATTTTATTGCTGCTTTTCAAAAGAGAAAATGACGGGGTACAGAGCAAGTGACAGTCAGATTTATGAACTCTGATTTGGAAATTACCATGACCATAAACCTAATCTCCACTTTTTAATATACAGCATTTAGGGACATTTAAAGAATCAATGGACTCAACCCAACATCTTTCAATATCTAGAAATTGTGTTTGCATGTAATTTTCTGAATAAAACACATTTCCTCTACAAACTTCATTAATGAGGGCAGATGTTACTCACTCTTAATCTTTTTTCTTTTATACTGTTACATTTGATGAAAAGGACTAATGCTTTTCTACAATGTAGCAAAAGCAAAGGGTTTAAACAGACATGCCTCATATTCCCAAGAATTGTGACATTTGTCAAAATTTATTTAATTTTATTAATGAACATGTTCTCTCTTCTTTAAAATAAATCTCAATTTTTCATTTCCATAAAACACAGTTCCTTTATTGAAGTATGTTGCATATTCCCTCATAAGTGTCTATGTGAATAAATTGCAAATCCCTAGCATTTACTTAAAATTGGTAATAGATTTAAAAATAAATAAATCCTGATTCTTTTGATTTTTTTTAATTTATTTATTTTTATTTTTTATTAGAGAAGTCATAGGCTTACAAAACAATCATGTACAATTTGCAAAATTTCCATACATCATCCCTCCACCAACACCTTGCATTGTTGTGGAACATTAGTTACAGATTATGAAAGAACATGATCAGTCTATTACCACTGACTAAGGTCCGTAGCCTACACTTGGCATATTTTTTCTATACACTCCCTATTATTAACACTATACATTAGTATTGTACATTTGTTATAGTTCATGAGAGAATACTGTCGTATTTGTACTGTTAACCACAGTCCATCTTCCACTCCATGGTTCACTACAGTCCCATGTCTTGTAGATTCTATCCAAAGTTAACCCTCAGTGGCTCTCACTTTCATCACAGAGTTGTGCAGTCATCACCCCAGTAAACCGTTGAATGTTTTCCTTTGTTCAAAAGAAAAAAATCCCATACTCCCCCTATTATTGACCCTTAGCTTTGATATAGTACCTTTTTTGATTTGATGCAAGAATATTACAATATTGCTGTTAATTATAGCCCACAGTTACATTAATTATATTTTCCCATGCAAGACTATATTCTTACCACCTTGTAACAGTGACATACATTTGTTCTAGTTCATAAAAGAAGAGCATTCTTGTATTTATGCTATTAACCACAACCCTCATCCACCTCTGGGATCACTATGTTATTCCGTTTCTAGCTTTCTTTCAATTGACATTTTACATTCCTAGGCTGCTTCTTTCATCCACAATTCCATTTATAAATCAGACGTGTTAGTTATACTCACTATAATGTGTTACCATCAACTCTATCCATTTCTACACTTTTACAGTCAGGCTAAGTGAAAATTCTACATACATTAAGCATCAATACCCTTTCTCAGTCCTCATCCTATGTCCTAGTAACTTATAATCTAGGTTTTAACTCCATGTGTTTATTGTTCATATTTAGTTCATATAAGTGTGACCATACAATATATGTCCTTGTGTCTGGCTTATTTCACTTAGCATAATGTCTTCAAGATTCATCCATGTTATCATATGTGTCCCAAATTCATTTCTTCTTAGTGCAGCATAGCATTCCATCATAAGTAAAAACCATGCTTTGTTCATCCATTCTTCACTTGATGGGTACTTGGGTTGTTTCCATTTTTTGTAGATCTACATTTAGCTTCCTGAGGAATCACCAAACTGTCTTACACTGAGGCTGCACCATTCTACATTCCCACCAACAGTGAAGGAGTGTTCCTATTTCTCCACATCCTCTCCAATAATTGTGTTTTTTTTTTTTTAAGGAATGACCATTCTATGAGGAGTGATATGATATATCATTGTAGTTTTGATTTACATTGCCCTAATAGCTAGTAATATGCTCTGTAAAGAGATCATATAACTTAATAAAAGAGCAAGCAAACCAATTAAAAATGGGCAAAAGACTTACATAGACATTTCTTCCTAAAGGAAACACAAATGGCAAAAAAGCACATGAAAACACCTTCAATATCACTAGCTTTTTGTGTTTCTTGATTGTAAACAAATATAAGGTAAACCATTCTGTTATTTTGTTTTTGACACAGGCATTGACCTTGCATTCCTATCATTTCATGCACACAACAAAAAAGTTTATTAATGAGTAGGTAGAATGTAAACCTCACTAGTGATGGATAATTTTACAGCCAGTTATTAGATGTTTTCCTAGAAAACATGTATTTTATTAATAGAAACAAATACCCTGATATAAGGATTTGGATAAGACATTGAAGAGGATAAAAGTGATTCCAAGTTAATGCATAAATTCAATACAAGTACATACCATTTTATCTCTTCTCTAAATATAATTTAATAATAATATCACAACACCCAGAGTACAGTTGCAAAGCCAAGAAAAGAAATCTTTAGGAAAAAAGATACTAATGCAGATATCTAGTCCAATGACAGGGATATGAGAGAAATTCCATTTTATTTCTCCTGCCTTTCAGGTAGTAAGGCTAAAAGAAAGCTGGTCAATGAATTTAGTCAACTCTACTTCAAGATTGCATTCAGGATCTACTGTTAATATATGAAGAGAGTGGAGTTATCATCATATGTGTTTATTACTGTAAATTAAAATTAAATATATTGCATCAAAATAAACAAAAAATAATTCCTAAAAATTATGTATATTCTATTGAAGTATTTCACTATACCTGCATGCAGGAAACAGTTCCTCTGTTTTTGCAAGAACTGTGTGAGTTTAGATATATTCACTGGGCAAGAATATTCTAACTTTTGTAAAATACCCATGATCAAATTTCTCACATGTATCAGTATAAACAAACAATTTAGTTTTGAGAAGAACAATACAGAGATGTAACAAGATGTGATTAAAATGATATTGGCTCTAGAGACATCTAGACGCTATACACAGGGCAAGCTATCTCAGGAATTTGGCATCCTGTAATTGGGCCTTACCTTGGAATATATGTTTCCCAATATATGTTCCCTACATATGGCTCCTCTGCCCCTTTTATATGAGCCTATAATTAGCACTATACCTGTTAAATATACGTACCAAAGACTTAAACCTTCTGGCTGTTCATATGCCAGGTGAGTCCTGAATCTTAGCAGAGTGCAGCCAACACCCACTCTCCAGTTCATTGGACTCGCCCAGGACAACTAGCAAAATGATGATGATGGGCAACGTTCATCCCATAAAAACAGAGAATATCTACAGCTGCAAGCAAGACAGTTCCGTCCATCTGCCCCATGGAATCTAAGCCCCCTCTCAATGAGAAACAGAGTGGGTACCACCATCTTAAAATCCTCAATATTGAGGAATGAACAAACATAAGATGGGAATGCGACTATGGACTAAAGTACACTTATTATCATTCTAGGAATGGAAGAACTTGTAACATTGATGTAAAGGCAGTCGCCACCAGAGGTTCTGAGGGGAAGGAGAGGGAAGAATAGGTGTAACATAGGGCATTTTGGGGACATTAGATTTGTTCTGAATGACATTTAAATGATGGATACAGACCATTATACGTTTTGACAAAACTTATAAACATGTGCAGTGCAAAATGTATAGTATAATGTAAACTATTGACAATGGTTAGTAGCAATGCTTCAATATGTATTCATCAATTGTAACAAATGTATCACAGTAATCAAAGATGTTGTTAATGAGGAAAAGTGTGGGAGTGAGAGGGGAGTATATGGGAATCCCTTATATTTTCAATATATCATTTATGCAATTTAAAGCTTCTTAAAAAATAAATAAAAAATAAAAAATAATTGATATTCAGTGATAAGGGGTGCACAATGCAGTTGCCTGATTTGTAGAACCAGATTATGGAGGCCTATATGATACTTTTCAAGTCTAAAGTAGGACCACCAATCCTGAAGAACATCTACCAGTTTCCTTAGCTATCCAATATCCCATAAGATTTTGTGAGACCTTGATAGTTCTAATCAACTAAAGGTGATATATGTGATATAATTGTCTTAATGAACAGAGAAGCTCTACAACTTGTGTAACTTATTTCTACCTTTAGACAGCTGCCCTGTTAGGTCTATACACCAGTCATATCATTGTATCCATCTCCTCCATTTACACAGGAATTTCCAATTTTAGTTGCTCCAGAACTCATCTTCCACTTGAGAAAATTAATAAAAATTGCAAGAGCACTATTAGAGAAAAAATGATATTGATAAATCACTTTAACTTTGAATACCCTCAAATGTTCCTTTTATTTATAAATAAGGAAAAGAAGTTTTTTTTAGCTATATCATTTGTGTACCTTCAGTGAATGTTTTCATGAAATATAAAAGGCTTGATGTTGATAATATCAGAGATGGGATATAAAATATCTGTGAATGAAATGCTTAAAGAATAGGAGATGGAAATCACAAAAATGAGTAAGTAACAAGAAACTGGAGACTGGACTAATTCTTTTCTTTAAAAAGCACAGGTTTCAAATAAAAGCAATATTTGTTAAGTTTTTTAGAAATAGAATTAGAAGAATTCAGTAGATATATTGAACAATAGATTAGACAGAGTTGAGTAGAGTATTAAAGACTTAGGAATTGTATTATAAGTAAATACGCAGACTGCAGCAGAAAGAGGCATATGATTTATAAAAGAGTTTAAAATGTATGGAAAGACAATGAGAAGATATGATATATTTAATTAGAATTTCTAAAGAATATAATAGGTAAGTGGATGACATGAAGATAAAATAACTGTGAATTTTCCAGAACTTAAGAAAATCAATGAATTTATCAATGCAGATGTACAACATGTATCAAGTAGGGTAAACCAATGCCTGGACATATTTAAAATATCCTCTGTGCTATTAAAGACTATTGCATAGGTTCCAACCTGAACTGGCAAAAATGTTAGGAAAATAAAGTCATAGCCTTGAACTAAAAATTGTGGCTAGGCTTTGCTCCAATAAGATTGCGGAGTGAGGCACTTCAGAGTGCTAATCCCCATAGAATCTTTGAACAACCAGCAAGAAATGGCAGAAACATCTTTCTCAAAGCTTTGGAAAACCATTAAAGGGCTACAGTAAAAAGGCAAGCAATGAATGAAGAAAAATGTTATTTGAAAGCAGTAGGATCTCATGACAAACTGGCTGGCCCCTCCTACACACCTCACTGTCTCAGTGCAGAGCTGGCCTGCACTCTCAGTGTGGATCCTTGGTTCAGGTTCCAAAGGGTGCTGAGTTACCCTCTTGTACATGCTGAAAGCATACATGTGTTGATCAATATATCTGGTAGTGGCCTGAGGGACTTGCCATCCCAGAACTTGCCCTTCTTGGGGAAGGTGGCTCATAGAACTCTCCTATAAAATATTGTATGAGAATAGTCAAGTCATGATGGTTGGGACAGGGACAGTTGGCTATAGTCAGTGGACTGCCCAGGACCATAAGAAAACTGACTTCTAGGAAAGAGGGGATATTTTTATCCATGTAAATGAGATAATTCCTTGAGCCATGTATGCATACCCAAAATAAGACAGGAATGCAGAAAGGATCAAGGAGGTCCCTAAACTTATGTCTGGGACTATTCTATAAATCGTTTATATGGATAAACCCTGAAGGAAAACATCACACAGGTCAATCTGCAAACACAGGCAAAGAAGTGTTCTTTTATTCCTCCTGCTTTTCTTCCTCTTCCTCCTTCTCCTCCGCTTCTTCTTCCTCTCCTTCTCCTTCTCCTTCTCCTTTTTCTTCCTCTTCTTCTTTCCTAAATGTGCTCAAATTCTTAAAGAAAAATATGGACAAAGAACTAAAGGAAATTAAGAAAGTTAAAGAATAACAAAAAGAGAATATCAATAAAGAGATGGAAATTATGAAAAGGAACCAAACAGAGCTGAAGACCACAGTAAAAGAAGCTAAAAATTCTTTAGAAGCCTCAAGATAATTCCTAATTTCACTTGTGATGTCCTCTACGCATTGGTGGTTTAAGCATATGTTTAATTTCCACATATTGTGAATTTTCCATTTCTCCCTTTGTTAATGAATTCTAGCTTAATTCCATCATAGTAGGAGAATATACACTGTATGACTTCAATATTTTTGAATTTATTGAGACTTATTTTGTGACCTAAAATATGGTCTATGCTAGAGAATGATCCTGGTGAGCTAGAGAAGATTGTGTATTCTAATTTTGAAGAGTGGAGCATTCTATATGTCTTTTAGGTCTAGTTGGTTTAGAGTATTTCTCAAATCTTGTCTTGCAACTTTTTCTGCAGAAATGGAAACGTCAATCATCAAATATATATGGAAGGGTAAGACGTCCTGAATAGCTAAAGTCATCTTGAAAAAGGAGAATGAAGTTGGAGGACTCAAAATTACCAATCATAAAACTTATTACAAAGCCACAGTTATCAAAATAGCATGAGACTAGCATAAGGACAGACATATAGACCAGTGGAATAGAATGAGTGCTCAGAAAGCAAGCCTCATACTTATTTATTTACAAGGGGGCAAAGACTTCTCAATTGGGAAAGAACAGCCTCTCAGCAATGGTGCTAGGAAAACTGTATCTCCATTTGCCAAAACACACACATACACCAAAAGGAGGATCCCCTATCACATAACTTATACAAATATCAACTCAAAATGGATCAATAACATAAATATAAGAGTTAGAAGAAAACATAGGGAAGCATATTCAGGATATTGTGTTAGGCAATATTTTCTTAGAATTTACACCCAAAGCACAAGCAACAAAAATAGGTAAATGAGATCTTATTCAAAATTAAGAATGTTTGTGACTCAAAAGAAAGTAAAACAGTCTACATACTGGGAGAAAAATTTTGGAAACCACTTATCCGATAAAAGTTTAATATCCAGAATATATTAGAAATCTTTCATCTTAATAACAAAATGACAAACAACCCAATTAAAAAATAAACAAAAGACTTGAATATACATCTATCCAAAGAAGATATACAAATGCTCAGAAAGCACATGAAAAGATGTTCAACATCATTAGCTCTTACGGAAATGCAATTCAAAGCCACGATGAGATATCATTTCAAATGCATTAAAATGACTGCTATTTAAAAAATGGTAAATAACAAGTATTGGAGAGGATGCAGAGAAATAGGAACACTCAATCACTGTTGGTGGCCCTGTAAAATGATGCAGCTGTGAAACAGTTTAGCAGTTCTTCAGAAAGATAAGTATAGAACTACCACATGACCTGGTGTATTAGTCAGGATTCTCTAGGGAAACAGAACCAATAGGAGATATCAGTAAATATTATGAGATTTTATAAAATAGCCTCATGCAATGGTGGAGGTACAAAAGTCCAAATTCTATAAGGCAGGCTACAAGTCAGGAACTCCAATGAACATCTTGATGACTTCCCCCAAGAGAAGCTGGCTGTATGAAGTAAAGATGGTAATGCTCTCTTCTTTTAAGGCCTCCAACTGAGTGGATGAGACACCTCTCATTGGTGAAGGCAATCTCCTCAGTTGGTTGTAGATGTCATCAGTCATTGATGCAATCAACTCACTGATGATTTAAGTCCACGAATTGTCCTTGCAGTACAACTAGCCCAATGCTTGCTTGACCAATCAACTGCACACCATTACCTAATCAAGTTGACACATTAGCCTAACCTGGCAATCCCACTACTAGTTATATACCCAAAAGAATTGAAAACAGGGAATCAAACAGATGTTTGCACACTGGTGTTCATAGTGGCATTATTCACAATTGTCAAAGGATGGAAGCAAACTACGTGTCTATCAACCAATAAATGGATAAATAGAATGTGGTTATATACCTTCAGTGGAATATTATACAGCCACAAAAACAGAATGAAGCCTTAGATACATGCAACAACATGGATGAACCTTGAAGACATCATGGTATGATGGTAACAGAACAAAAATTACGGTAACAGAACAAAAATTTTAAAAATCCATGGAACTACACTACACAGTCAACCCTAAGTTAAACCAAAGACTATAGTTAGTAGTACAATTATAAAGATGTGCTATTATCAATGGTAACAAATGTTCCACACCAATGCAAGGTGTTAATAATAGGGTTGTATATGGACATCTTGTATTTTTGCATGTTTGTTCTGAAAATCCACAATTTTTCTAATAAAGGAAAAAAAAAAAACCTAACAGAACACTATATTCTACCTGGGGAGTTGAGCAAGATAGCCATTAAGAAATGTGGAATGCGATAGCATTGTTTACAAATGATAGCATGTACTACCAATACTACCAAAGGGGAAAAAATCCCAAGAGGGGTTCAACAGCAGATTGGAGGTGGCTGTAGAAAAAAATATAAGTGGATTTTTAAGATAAGAAATGAAATTTTGCAGCATGAGGAGCAGAAAGAGGACAGAATGAAGTTGAAGTGAACATAGCATGAGGAACCTGTGAGACACCATTAAGCATACTATTACATGCATGTGGGAGTCACAGAAGGAGAAGAAAGAGAGAAAGGGGTAGAGAGAATATTCAAAGAATATGAAAACTTCCCAAATCTAATGAAAGACATGAATATACACATCCAAGACACTCAATAAACTCCAATCAAGGTAATCCCAAACTGAACCACACTGCAACATATTATAAACCGACTGTCTTATACCAAAGGTAGAGATTTCTGAAAGCTACAACTGAGAAACAACATGCCATGTACAAGCGAGCTTCAATAAGATTAAGTGTCAATTTTTCATGGGAAACCATGGAGGCAAGAATGCAATAGGATGGGATATTAAAGTGCTGAACGTAAAACATTGCCAAATAAGAATTCTAAATTCAGCAAAATCACCTTTCAAAAATGATGGAAAGATTGGGACACTCCCAGATGAACAGGGGCTGAGGTAGCTCCTCACCAGACATATCCTGTATGGGTTGCTGGAGGGAGTTCTGCAAGCTGAAAGGAATGGATGACAGACAATAGGTCAAAGTTCCTTGAGGAGATGAAGATCTCCTGTGAGGGTAATGACCTGGGCATTTCCTTAGATAGGCAATGTAATTTATTTTGGTTCAGTAGCATATTTTATCCTGTTTTCATTTACAGATTTTAAGATTTTACAATATCTTATTATTGAATATAATCCTTATTCTCTGTCTATGATCTCTCAATTGGAAAATACCTAAATCTGTGTAAACAAGAATGCAGATTAAGGAAACTGAGGTTATCACATATTGTTGGTCTTGCAGTATGGTTCAGCGAACAGGGCAAGTGCATTCAACCAGCACCTAAAACAGACCCAGCCCTTCCACTGCCTCCTTTAGAACTTTGTGCAAATTATTTTAACTCTTTAAGCCTTACAGTCCTCATGTGACTAGGATATCAATTCTTCTTTATCTACAAGATCAGCCATAAAGATTAAATAATTTAAGATATGCAATCTATTTGAAAATAATAATAAAAATCAAATCTTGGGAAAGAAAGGTTATTTTAAACAATTGTGTTTATACTTATTAAAATAGAATAATTCTCTCTTCTAAAGAAGTTACCAGTGCATTTGAGGCATTGTAATGTCATTGAATTAGATTCTGAAGTAAAATAAGCCAAATTTCTAATGGCACTCATAATCATATAATTCATTGATGTTTGTTCTACAATAATAACAGTGTGATCCTTGATAATTCCTATGTTTTCATTATGTTTCTAGTCATCAGAATCAGTAGGCCTCCAGGCAGGTCTGTTTCTTAGAGCTGACCTAGAATTAAAAATGCCAACAGTTATTTACCATTCCTCACCAGCTATTCAGAAATCAACTTAAATCACAACAATACATCAAATAAGATATAAACATTTCTCTGTGCCTTTGAATATTGTCTATGGGTTTTATTTTTATCATCACTCTCATACATTTCAAATTAAAATGACTATTTACTAAATCATCCATAATTGATCTTACCATTTACACAAAGGGACTTTACCCATTTTAAATCACTCTCAATCAAAATTCAGATTAATATCTGTATGGATAAAACTTAGAAATGCTATGCTTTCAAAAACCATAAGTATCGCTCCTAAACTGCTTCTATGTGTGTATTGGGTTCTTCTTCCACTTATTTCACATATTTCATTTCTATTTAAGATGTCTTTGAAAGTTAGCAAACCAACCTAAAGTTATCACGTATATTATTTGGATTATATATACTGTCATTTGCATCAGAAAGTGAAAGATTTTCATTGCTTTACTAAAATGTATGGAAAACCACTTATAGACACATAAACAATTCACCTCTCTAATCGTGAGTATGGACAATTATAGTTCTAGAATTTGAAGATTAGCTTGCTGTCTGAATACCATAGCTATTTTCTGAAGAGAGAAAATAAACAATTTAGAATAAATAGACTCAGAATCATTGTCACTGAAAGTTAGCTCTTTAAAAGTATAAAAAAGCCAGAAGGCTCTGTCTGCATGCTTCTCACCATTCTATTAATTTAGATCTTCTTATAATTCATTTCCTTTGAACTTGAAAATATGTACCTATGCAAATAACTATTTAAGGGTCCAAAGAAATAATATAAATAATATAAATGGCACAGCTATTCTGAAACTTTGGATAGTATCTAGCAAACACTAGGCTGAATTTTCCTTTCAAAGCTACAAACTGCATATTGGAATATTAAGAACAGTTTGTTTTAAAAGCCACAATTTAATAGAATCCCATAGGGATATAAAATACAGCAATTTTAAATTTTTTGTGAAGTTATTCAAAGAAGAAATATATGCTAGAGAGAAAATTGATAGGTTTTCTTTGTTCAAAGGGAAAATTTTATCCATACCTGGAAATTTCAAATCACAGAAATATTCTACTTATACTGTGAACAAATTAAAACCCTGCCAGCACATAAGTCATGTCCTCTTGTGAGTGCAAGAATATGCCTTCTTCTCCATCAGAGATCAAGGACAATTGACACATTTTGATCAATAGACGTTTGTCCATAAGTAAAATCACAATCCAGAGTTTTTATATTAATTACCTGCACTGAAATTCTTTCATAATAAACATAGTAATTATTAAGTTCAACAGTGGCTTCAAATTCTAAACTAAATGATGAACACTGACGAAAGAATGCAATTGTTTTATTTTGGGGTAATGCCTCTGCTTGCCACCATCTACATAAATATTTTCTGCTTGTTTCAGTTGATATTGGCCCCTGCTTCAGCCTCTGTAACAATTCCAATAGAAATAATTATTACTAAGGATTAAATCTGGCTGAAAATAGTAGAAATACCAAGAATTATTGGCAATCAGAATTATATTACTAACGTAAAAGTGTTTGGAAATAAGCACTCATTTACTGTTATAGTAGCTTTACTCTTCAAATTCCTTAGGGGACCAGACAACTTCCAACCTGAGCTCTACCATCCCAAAGGTGGCTTAGGTTTTGTAATTTAAGATATGTTTATTCCAGGCAATAGAACCTAGGAAAAGTTGAAGAAGAAATGCGAAGTATTTGTGTCAGCTGTCTTCTTAAAGATCTTCAGAAGCTGCCGTAGAATAAACTTACTTTATTCTGAGGGAATGAATATACAAACAGAAAATGACCAGATCAAATGTGGCAAAGTAAATCTGGCCCACATTCTTTTCAGCAACCAGGCCTGGAAGTGAAACCACAACCTTTGTAGTAAGTCAAAACAGTTATGACTTGGTCAATGACTGTCAACTTCCCCAATTTTTGCCCCCATTCCAACTCAGGACCTAACAGGAAAAGTCAAATATATTCCCAAAACCAATCACATAGGATGCCCCACTTCTAGTTAGGCTGCCTCCACCTCACTATGCCAACAGTCTCCAAACAGAATATACCTGAAGTCTTCCCATTTTTTAAATATAAAACATTCCCATGTCTCTGCCTGTCATTGAGTCTCTGCCAAATGCAAGTGATGGTGACTGACTCCCTTGCTCTACAAGCTCTGAGTAAATAACCATTGCTTGTTGTCATTTGGGTTGTCTTCATTTATTTCCATTGACTGTATTACAGTTTCTGTTGGCGATTGTGATGGTTTGAAGCTGTATAAACCCCAGAAAAGTATTTTCCTAAAGTTAATCCATTCTTGTTGGTGTGGACCTATTGTAAGTAGGATCTTTTGGTGAGTAGGATATTAACGTAAGATGTGACCCACTTCATTCAGGGTTGGTCTTAGTGGAGTCCTTTATAAGAGAATGAAATGCAGACAAAGAGAGAAAGCCATAGAAGCAAGAAGCTAAAAGCAACAAAACCGTGAAGAAAAGTGAGAGACCAGTGATGCTGCCATGTGCTTTGCCATGAGAAAGAGGAGTCCAGGATTGCAGGCAGCCAGTTTTGGGGAAGAAAGCATCACCTGATGATGCATTGGTTTGGATATTTTTTCTCACCCTTAAAACTGTATGCTTGTAAGTTAATAAATCCCCATTGTTAAAGCCAATACATACCATGGTATCTGCTTGAGCAATTTAACAGAGATGCTATGAAATGTAGATTTTTAGCAACAAAAGCCATTTACCAGCTAAAAATCCTATTACAACAGAAGAAATGAGCAAAGACTTTGGAGGTAAGTAGTCTTTGTCACAAATACATAAGGAAGAACAGAAAATAAAATTAAAATACAACATTGTGAGAATTGAAACAACATAATTTTCTGTCCCTGTGATAGTACCAAATACGTTTTCATGTTAAGTAATTTTGGGACTGGAAATACTTTCTTGTCCCTTTCTTAATGCTGAGAAGAAGTAAAAATAGCATAGCCACTTTCTCCAGGAAATATTTGCTCCTATGACTGTGAACTAAATAAAGGATTTACTTCTCAAGACAACAAAATTCACTTCAGGACCCTTGCTATACTATGCCAACTAATCCAATGTTATTATGTAAGAAACTTTAGCCATGACCTTATCTGCTTCCTTCCTATAATATCCACTTTCAAAGTACTCATTTTAACTCAAAAATCTTATTAATATCTTCCCCTATCTTCCTTCCTTTGATATACCATCATGATAGTGAAAATATTGGTCCCAATTTTGCAATAATAGGATCAACTTTTGAGAGGTTTATGTGCAAATACCATTAGCTGTTCTACCAAGAGCCAATGGATAAGCCCTCATTCTAAAGACCCTAGAGGTGGAAATGTGTGCACTCCTCTGCTCCTCAAGCCTCCTGCTCAAGGTTCTTTGTGACCACAAAAATTAAATATGTCCTACATTGGAGTTGAGCTCTAATTTATTTTCATTGAACTTCCAATACACAGTTTTTTGTTCAAGGAGTGAGGAACATTTTAAGAAATCTTTAATTATCTGATCTTATTTGAAAACTCTTATCATTAATCAAATCCTACCACGTTACTGAGAACACTATTGCTTATCTTTCTGCCATCCTTGTCATTATGTTGTGGGACATTAAGAGGGTCAATAGAGAGACCATATAGGCCTATTAAAGCATCCTTAAGCTGGACCCAAGAACTGAGTTCAGAAGCCCTTGTAAGACCAACTGTGGGGACAAACTTTTCCTTAGTTCACCTTTTCAAAACCTTATAAGAACTTTCATTGTTAAGGTATTCCTGAAACTGCTTTTTTAAAAATTAATTTACTTGCAGTTCAAAGGTTTGTTGACTAGTAGTCTCTGGCCAGACCAAACACCTATTCCTTCATGTAAAACTAAAGAAAATCCAATCAATCAAGACTATATAGTCCTTTCAACAAAGTGTGTTGGGACAGCAGGATATCCATAAACAAAAAAATAATTAATCTAGATACAGACTTTACATCTTCCACAAAGATCAAAAATTGATCATAGACTTAAAAGTAAAGCATAAAACTACAACTTCTAGAATGGAACAAAGGAGAAAATTTAAATAACCTTGAGTTTGGTGATGACTTCTTAGATACATCTCCAAAAGCATGATCCAGGAAAGAAAAATTTGATGACTTGGACTTCATTATAAAAATATTCTTCTCTGCATAGAACACTGTTAAGAGAATGGATAGACAAACCACAGACTGGGAGAAAATATATGCAAAACACATTTCTGGCCAAGGATTTGTGTTCAAAATATACAAAGAACACTCAAATCTCAATATTAAGAAAATAAACAACCCACTTTTAAAATGGGTAAAATGAAATAATAAAATAATAAAATAGAGCTGAATAGACAACTCACCAAAGAAATTATACAGTTGGCAAATAAGCATATGAAAGTATGCTAAACTTCAAATATCATTAGGGAATTAGAAATTAAAATAACAATGAGATAGTACTACAGACTTACTATATGGCTAGCATTCAAAACACTGACAACATCAAAGGCTGGTGAATATGTGGAACAAAATTAGCATTCACAATTGTTGTTGGGAATGCAAATAATACAGCCACTTTGGATGACAGTTTGGCAATTTCCTACCTAAACATAGGTTTACCATATGATTCAGCACTTGTGTGCCTAGGTAATTACCTAAAGAAGTTGAAAATTCATGTCTACATAGAACCCTGCAAGCAAACGTTAATAGGAGCTTTGTTCATAATTACCCCAAATTAGAAGCAAAGAAAATGCCCTTCCATAGGCAAATAGTTTAACAAACTGGTACATTCATGTGATGGGACATTATTCAGCAATAAAAAGAGACTATCAATCCATGAAAAGATATAGAGGAACTTTAAATGCACAATTACTTTTTGATTACTAATTATATATCAGTATTGATTCATCAAATGTAACAAATGTACCAAGCTAATAATAGGGCAAATTACACATATGTGTGGGAGGTTATTTAGGTACCCTGGGCACATTATGTGCAATTTTTCTGTAAACCTAAAATTACACTAAAAGTAAATGTTATTATAGAAAAACAAAGAAAAGAACAAAAAAGAAGGAAGGAAGGAACCAAGGATAATTTGAAATCACCTCAGGAAATTTTGGCACATAAAGGATTTTTAATTTGAGAATAAAGTTAGAAAGAAGTAATTGAAAAGGATGAAAGCTTTTTAAGGAGATTCTTTATTTTCTCTATTTTCTCTGTCTGAAAGGATGGCCATCTTGTTTAACATGGGAGTCATCCCTCCTTTATTTTTCTACTCAGGCATTAATAAGTAAGGACTTTTTCATCACACAACTTGATAAAAATATCAAGGGCTCAAGTTAATGTTTAAACAAGGTACAGTGATTCCCTCTCTTGTATATTGTATATGTGGTTGCATTAAAATGAGTTTTCCTACACAGTCTGAAGTAAGCTGCCTTCTCTTCCTGTACAGGGTTTATAATTAGCCTTTTATAGTTATAATTTCATACATACCTTTCCACTCCATCTCTTTTTACCTTCTCTTGGGAAACTGTAGATATTAATTCATTGTAAACAGTAGTTTTATTTTATAATTTGCACACTCTAAGGACACCTAATTCAGTCGAATGGTCAAGAATTTCCAAAAGAAAGAGAAAAATTAAATGGTTTGTTTTTGTTTATATGTTTTATTTTGCAAAACTGGAACTTTGAAGAAAATTTTACTTGTGAGTTGGTAAAATAATTTTGATTCGTAGACAGAATGAAAAGCTAAACACTTACAGCTTATAACATGAACTCAAGAGGTAGTATTTTTGATATGTGAATAAAGGTATTTACATATTTTTAAAATATGTAATATAATTACTTGACTCTGGAAAAAAATGGAGTGGTTACATTTTAGCTTAAAAAATATTCTTTGTTCTCTTCCTGATTTTATCATCGTATAAAATAATTTCAGCATAATATTTGAATTGAGAAAAAATTAAGGTTTTATTATGCAAGATTTAAACTTCTTATAATTTCCACATTAGTTCTGAGGGCCTAGTTATCATTGTTTCCACAAATTATTTAAGATTATAAAATATAAACTTGTCTAACTAAATAAAATTTTAATAACAACTCTTTTAAAAAGTTTTAATATTTTGAATTATTTTAGTGCTACAAACAATAAGGTATTGATTTTTGTGGGTTAAAATGTAACTTCTAGATTTTTAGATAACTTTAATACCTCTACCTCATAGTAATTTGGGTTAATTAATATATAATCTTTGATTTCCTAGACCATTTCTTAACAAGGAAAAGAGAAAGCACTGGTTACTAAATATACCTATACATTACCCTTGTACCTATTTTTTTAAAATATAAAGACAGGATATAGATTAATAGGAGGTACAATTGTCTTCAAGTTGTTTTTGACTTTTTTGCTTGAAATTTGTTAAATAATACAAACACTGATATCAAATGTGTAATTCTGTCCAGAAAAAAAAAAGTTGAATTCTTTGGTTAAAGATGATTATTAATATAAATGATTGAGACAATGTTCAAGACAATGATAACAGATCAATGAATCTGAATATAGAATAAATATATTTGTTGTAGAATAAATATCTTCATTGACTTCTTAAGGAAATGGTTATAATTTATTATGATGTTAAAATAAGTTATGAATATGTATATATGCATCTTTTATTTAGTATGTTGTTAATTTTATTTCAATGTTGAATTTAAAAGACCTAATATTATTTATTCAAATATTTATATATTTGTGTATGTCTAAACATAGACACAGAGTGGTATATTAAGATTAATTTGGAGGCTTATAAATAACAAAAGTAAAAAAGCAAATTTGAGGACATACTGAAATATAAGTAAATATAAAATATCTAAGGAATGTGGTCTGTATTTGCCTTAGCAATGCCTAAATACACTGACTTAGGAAAAATATATTAAAAGATTTTAAGACAAAGTTTACATAATATTAATTCATATATTAACAAAGGATTAAACTAAGTACATTTTTACATGTAGAAAAGTAAAAAGTAAAATTAGAACTTTTATTTTCTTTATATAAAAGTATCAAGTTTCATTGTAACCAGATTCTAGGTCTTTTTCTTACCAAAATATTCTATTAACTCTTTAAGTTTTGGCATACCCTTGAATTGTTTTTATAAAGTCCCTTAATTTTGAAAATAGTTATCTACCTAATTAAGCAAATCTGTTTCCTTTGTTTTTGAAAAATGACTCTTGTTTGTATTTTGTCAATGTTTTAGTTTCCTAGGCTTCTGCAAACAAAATACCATGAAATGGGTAGGATTAAACAATGGGAATTTATTGGCTTACAATTTTAATGGAATGAAAATGTCCAAATCAATGATGACTTGATCAAGGCGATGCTTTCTTCTTGAAGACTGCTGGCAATCCTTTGTTCCTCTACACATGATGGCATCTGCTGGTCTCTCCTTCTCTCCTGGGTTTCATTGATTTTAGCTTCTTGCTTCTATGGCTTTCTCTCTCTCATGTTTGAATTCATTCCACTTATAAAGGACCCCAGTAATAGGATTAAGACTCACCCTGATTGAAGTGGGCCATGCCTTAACTGAAGTTACCTCACCCAAAGGTCCTGCTTACAATGTGTTTACACTCACAGGAATGGATTAGATTTAAGAAAATGCTTTTCTCGGATACAAATAGCTTCAAACCACCACAGTCTACTTTGATTATTCTACTTTATTTTGTTTGTTCCATATTTGGGCCACATATTAAAAACAATAAACTTTTAGCTATTTTATTAAATTAAAATTGGGTCTCCTAAAATGGCTGCACTTACCAAAAAAGTTTGCTCTTACAATTGTAAAATAAAGGACAGTAAAAATAATTAGTTTTCTTTGATATTTTGCAAATTTTATTTAAATAAAAATTGTCATGTGTAAAGTTTTATCAAATTTAGAATAAACCAATTAATTCTGAAAAATTAAAAAAATAATTTCAATTATACACGCATAAGTAAATAATAATATGATTCCATATTTATATACTAATTAAGAACATATTCATGTATGTGGAAAAAAAGACTGATACCCTAAATTCTACAATAAGGTTCTGGTTTTAGGTTACTAAGTTCCAAAGCATTTATTAATCAGTGACTTCACAGTACACATTATGATATAAATCATAAGACTGAAATTTTGTCAATATGCATAATCTTTTTTATGTACTTTGCTGCAGTCCAGTTTATCAATTTTTCTTTGATGTTTAGTGCCTTTTGTTTCTCATCTGAAAAAATTTTGCTTGCCCCAAGGTCACAGATATATTTTCCTATATTTTCTGTGGTAAGATATATATACACACATTATTAATATACTTTAATTATACATATTTTTACAGCTTTTACTTTTAGATTTATAATTAATTTCAAGTGAGTCTTTGTATGTGTTATGAGGTAGGGGTTGGGACTCATTTATTTTCCATTCATGTGTCCAGTTATTCCAAAACAAATTATTGAAAGACTGACATTTTCCTATTGAATATACTTAGAGTCTGTGTAAAAAAAAAAAATCAATAGATGATGTGTGAGTATCTTTCTAGCTTGTATATTCTATGCTGCTGATATATATGACTATCATTATATCAATAACACACTGCCTAGATTATTCTAGCTTTATAAGACATCTTAAAACAGGTATTTTGAGTTCTCTAAATTTTTTCTTCTCTTTCTAGAATTTTTGCCCATCTAGGTCTTTTGAATTTCCACATTTAACTTGTCAATTTTAGGAAAAAAAAAACCACTCAAATTTTGACTGAGATATTATTGAATCCACAGATAAATTATTGGAGAATTTTTATATTTACATAATTAATTTAGACTTCCAATCCATGAACATGACATATCTTTTTAATTATTGGCATCTTCTTTAAGTCAAAATTTGGTGTAATTTTCAGTAAAATTACACTAACCGTTTATTATGTATTCTTACTTCCATGATAATTCTTGACTACATCCTTAGCATAATTGACATGTTATAATAAGGTTCCAGGAGATTCCATCTCCTGAAAGAGATACCAGAATTAAGTAATGCCAGAAAGGAGATTAGAGGCATCCTGAGAAGATGAGCTAACAATTTTTAGTAAGATGATTATGGAATATCTAATTATATAAAATAAAATCTGGAAGACATGAGGGAGTGAACTATGCAGATATCCAGAGGAAGAGTGTTCCAAGCAGATGGAATTGCTATTGCAAAGTTCTGTAGTGGTAAATTGCCTAAAGTGTGTGAGAAGCTGCAAGATGCCAGGGGCTAAAGGAGTTAATCTGGGAAAGAGTTACAGGAGATGAGGTCAAAGACATAACAACAGAGAACCAAATGTTATTGGGCCTTGGTCACTGTAAAGACTGAATTTTATTCTGTGCAATGTAGAAATAAAAGGAAGAGGGTCATGATCTGAGTCACATTTTAATAGAATCACTGTGGTTGCTGCATTGAGCAAAGAGCCAGGTGGAACAAAAGTAGCAGTGCCCAAGAAGGAGGTAGGAGGGTAAGTATCGAATGGTAGATAAATATATTGTATAACTGCTAAGATTTGGTAAAAAATAATTAATTGTTGAGGATTGAGCCCAAGGTTTAATTAAGATGAAGAAAGGTGCAAGGGTTCCATTTGGAACTACAATGAAGAAAAATTCTTATGTCACCAAAGGATTAAAAAAATGTCAACCTACATACCAACTAAAGTCAGGCAAGTCTCCAACTTGTCTCCATACTTAAGGTTAGACAATGATTAAGATTTATCAAGTTTATAGCAAAAAAGGGTCAAAATTATTCAAAATTAATTTCATGTATGAAGCAACAATATGAGTATTATAAACATTTTAACAATATAAACATTTTCAAAAGTTAAGGACACAGCAAATATATCCCTCATATTCTCTTCTTATAAAATTACTTAAAAGTATGTTCCAACTTGAAGTAAAATATAATTCAAAATATAATTTTTTAAAAATGGGAAAACATAGCATAAAAAAAGACTGGAAGCTAACATAAAAACAAGTTCAAGATAAAGAAAAATCTAAATTACATTTGCAAATATGGCTATAATAATGAAGGAAAATATCAACATTTGTTCTTGAAAGAGAAGGTGTGGAATGCATAAGGTAAGAATGTAACAACAAAAATTTTTATCTAACCTGGTTAAAGAGATACAGAAGTCGGTGGAAGGAGTTTGAAAAATAAAGTAAAAGTTTGTTATATATAGTGCTGTGTATAAGAAAACTCAAAAGATATTGCTACACCCATGAATCTGAAATTAAGAAATATTTTAGTGAATGCTTTTTAAAACTTAGTAGAACACTAGTAGAAAGAAGACAAAATACATAGTTTCAAAACCTATAATAACTAAAGAGAAGAAGCTATATATCTCATACATTAAAATATTAATAAGACAAAATCTGAAAGTATGAAACAAAAGAAAAAAATTAAAGAATATTACTTCATTGAATGCAATAAAAAGATAAAAAGAAATCCATGGTATTCATACTGTTATAAAAGGACACAACATTAAATGATTACCAAATTGCAAAGCTTAAGAAAAATAAACACATTACAAGATAGTACACAAACAAAATAATAAAACTTAAAAGAAGGCATTGGAGTTCCAGGAAGATGGTACTGGAGTAGCAGGCAAGGCTTACCTTTCTCACAAAAAAGCAGAGAAATGGTTAAAAGCTGTCTGAGAGACCTGCTTTGGGGGTCAGCAGACCAGGACATTGCTACACAACTCCCAGGATGGTGAGGGACAAAAAAATAAAGAACCTGAAACAAAAAATGTGAGTTACCAAACCCCATGGCAGACAGGAAGGACTCCCCTCAATCACACCCAAGATATTAAGCCAGGGTAAAACCCCTGGCTCAATGCAGGCAACTGAGAGGGAAAGAGATTCTTTCCCATCAGTTGTTACAAGGGAAAAGGGAAGGGGAGTCAGGGGGCTTCTCTTCATTGAATTCTGCCGGCAGAGTCTGCTTTGAATCTTGGCGGTAGCCAGACCAAAACAAAGGAAAGCAGACATTGAAAGAAACACCTCTGTGGGAAGGTACTCCAATGATCATCATCTTCTGGCTGGGTTAGAAATTGCATGGAGAAAAACTGCTTTTAGGGCTCTCTTAACCCCATTTTCTTCCTGGGAGAAAATCTGCACCACATTAGTGATTCCCTGACATGACTTTGAGAACTTATATTGGGCAATTATAAAGACAGAATAAGTTAAACCAATTATTAAAGAGGAGCTGTGGGGAAAAAAATAGGAAAGAGGGAGAAATTAGCCATCAGAATAAATTCACCAACTTATTCAGATGCCTAGACATCAGCAAAAAATTACAAGCCATACTAGGAAACAGGAAGAGATGGCCCAGCCAAAGGAAAAAAACAAATATCCTGAAGAGATACAGCATTTAAGATAATTAATCAATGATAATCACACAATTCTCCTAAATCAGTTCAAAGAATTGAAAGAAAGAAAACCTGACTAAGAGAAAAAGGTTATTAAGATGACACTGGGTAAGCATAAAGAACAAATTGAAAGTATGCAAAGAAAAGTAACAGAGCTTTTGGGGATGCAAGAAATAATGGATGAGATTAAAAATACAGGAAAGGCACATAAGAGCAGATTGGAATTGCCAAGACAGAATTAGTGATTACAAAGACAGAAATCTGACTGGAAAGGAGAAGAGAACAGAAAGACAAGAAAATGGAAAAACAATGGAACAGAATCTCAGGAAATTGAATGACAATGTGAAATGCACAAACTTACACATTTTCAGTGTCCCAGAAGGAGAAGAGAATGGAAAAGGGCTAGAGGGAATATTTGAGGAAATAATGACTGAAAACTTCCCAACCCTTATGAAAGATATAAACAAAATATCCAAACAGGACAACACACCCAAACAGAATAAATCTGAAGGGACCTACCCAAATACACCTACAATTCAGCATGACAAATATCAGTGATAGAGGATTCTGAAAGCAGCAAGAGAGAAGAAAAGAATCACACACAAGGAAACTTTGATAAGATTAAGTGACAACCTCTCAATGGAAACTATGGAGGTGAGAATAAAGTGGTATGATGTATTTAAAGTACTGAAAAAAAATTACAGGCAAGATGGCATAGGTTTAAGTAGGCACTTACCATCTCTCTCACAAGAAACGGCTGAAAGGGGACAAGATCCTGCCTGAGTGAGCTGTTTGGGAACCCACAGAGGAGGAGGCTTCAGGGCATCAATCTGGAGGTAGCTGGACAGAGAAATAAAGAGCACAAGGTAAAACCATGAGTTTCTTGCCCCTGTGGGGCAGGTGGCTAACTGCAGGTGGCTAAGCCCTAGCCTCAAGGCAAAAAGCCACTGCTAGCCCTGATTCCTGTTGGCCACCGAGCAGGAGGGAGTATTCTCTGGGAGTGGGAGGGTTCTGGTGAAGGGTAGAGAGGGATTTCCTTTCTGTGGGTTTGGTTGCCTAGACCCTCTTTGACTTTGGGGAGCATACCAGCTGGCATGAGGTGGTACCAGGAAGAAGGGAGAAGCGAATCTGCTCAGGCAGCCTGATTTACCTAATCACCCTGGGACAGAGAAACTTGGGCTAGTCAGGCAAATGACTAGTCCCATGCTGAAAACTATCAAAATTCCAACTCCCCTATGGGAGGTGGGTAGTAGGAAGCACTTAATAAACTACCAAAAGCCTGTTTAGGGTCCCCTGGGAAGAGGGAGTGGTCTGGAAGAGGGTTGAGGGTAATTTTTCTGCTGTGAGCTCCGTTACCAGAATCCCTTTTGAATTTCAGAAGGAAACTCAATCTGACCAGGAGAGGTGAGGGGGCATCTGCTTACATAAGCATCCTGTGGCCCTGGGAGAGAAAGCAATAAGAAAGGAGAGGGTGCAGAGACAGACAGACTCCTAATCAGCAGGAATCTACCCAACTGAAAGATTCAAACCTGCCTGAGGGAAAGTGACTGGATAGCTTTCTGAAGAGTGAACTGACCCAACGAGAATGTTTAGCTCAGTGGAGGAGTTTCCGCATTGAATATAGGAGATCCCTAGTTTGATTCCTGGCTCCTCCTAGTGTAGTGATCTACTGGGATATCAAACATCCAGCTGATATTTTAGGACAGGGAAAACATAGGCATTATTTTTGTCTTAGCTTCTCTTGGGTCCCTTATTTTTCCTGAAAAAAGGTTACCTTTTAAAAAAGAATTAACTTAGTTTACTCACTAAAACTTGCTTCAAAACCTGCAGAGGGCAGGCTGCAGGGTAATTGATTGATGAACACTGGCAGCCTGAGAAGCTCCTCAGTGCCTTAAGATGGAAGGCTGTTTTCCCTTAGTTTTTGTTTGATTGCTTGCTTGTGTGTTTGTTTGTTTGTTTGTATTTCTTTCTTCTTTCTCCCCCTCAGCCATTTTTTTAATTAGGTGCTGCTGGCTTGTTTCTTATTTACTGTGTTTCCTCTTCCTTGGTTTCCCCTTTTTTTTCTACCAAAGCTATCTATCTTCTGCTTTCTGTTGTTGTTCTTACATTCCACCTCTCTTTGTTTAGTCCTCAATTTTTCTGTTTTTTATTTCTATTTTATCTGTCTTTCTTTTATTAACTCTTTTTCCTTTTTGTCTTTTCTTTTCTCTTTCCCTCTCTCCTCATCATTCTGGTCTTTTAAATCATTCTATATAATTTTCTCTATTTAGTTTCCCATATCATTGTTTGTATTTCATTTTTCTATTCCTATTACTCTACACTGCTTATATGAGTTAATTGTTCATTTTTCTAGGTCTTATATGTTTCCTCTTCTAACTTTTACTATTATTATTACTATTATCCTTTTTCTCTCCTTACCTCTTTCACTTTCTCTGGCCCCAATCTTTTTCTTTCAAGGTAACATAGACAACAGCAAGGAAATAAAATAAGAGGGAGAAAGTGTCAAAGAGAAAACTTAACACACACAAAAAACAGGAACTAAATAAAACCCTAGATTAGAGAGAGAAGCTAAACAATTGAATAAGCCCATCAAGACAAAAAGAAGACCAGACAGCAACAAAAATTTACAACCCATACTAAGAAACAGGAAGACATGGCCCATTCCAATGAACAAACTGAAAACCAGGAGGAGATGCAGAACATCGAATAATCCAAGCTGTTCAAACAAATATTATGTACCAACTTAATGATGTGAAGGAAGAGATTAAGGATATTAAGAAGAAACTGGGAGAACATACTGAAGAAATTGTAAACATTCATAAAAAGATAACAGATTTGATGGTGATGAATGGCACAATCCAAGAAATCAAAAAAACACTGGAAGCACACAACAGCAGATTTGAACAGGCAGAGGAAAGAAATAGTGATGTGGAAGAGAGTACATCTGAAATCAAACAGATAGTAGAATAGATAGATAAAAAAATAGAAAAAAATCCAGCAGGGACTTAGGGATTTCAACGACAACACAAAATGCAGGAACATATGCACAGAAGTTCCAAAATTAACTTGGCCCTCTCATCTCTTCATCTCTTCACTTACCACTTCCACAGACTCAAGTCATATGGAACTCAGCTATTCAAACATTTAAATATTTTTTATCATACACACATTATTTTAAAAATTTGCTCTCTTTTTTTCTTTCATCTTGGTAACATCTATTTACTTAAGGTTTCACCATACATATTACCTCCTTCAAAAGCGTTTTTCAACTCCTAAGACCAATTATCTTTTCCCATCTTCACTCTTTCTGATACCCTGTAATTCCCTCACCACATCTAACTGCAGGCTTCATGCTGGAAGGATCTTTAATTGCTCTCTTAAGTTCTGTTAGCAAGAATAAAAATTTAATGAGCTAATGTTTCAGTTAACTTTTTTAACATAATTATCTACACTGAAATTTAAAACAATAATGATTTAATATTTCTCATGATTCTGTGGGTTGTTTCGACAGTTCTACTAATTTGGCCTGTATCATTCATGCATAGTTTGGGGATGATGGGTTTATTTGAGAAAGCTGGGAGGGCAGGGCATCTCTTTCCATGTATTTCTTTCTTTTTTGCATTGCATTATCTGTTTATATGTTTAAGCTCTTGCACTAGGTTTTTACAAGCTAGTGAACACTGATAAATTATTTCTCCCACATAACTATAACCACACATTCCCAGACAGTATAATTATGTGGTGACTAATATATATCACCATTTTATCAGTTACATAGTATAACAAATTATCAAGAATCCAAATATTAAGTTACACAGTTCAAAATGCATATAAAATATTAGATGTCTGCTGAATTCATTAGCAGAAAACTATTTCTTTTTTGCAAGAGGTTGGCATAGAAGGAAAAAAAATCACACTGCAAACAAAAATTATAGCTAGTAAACAACTTCCAAAAGATATGGGAAAATTACAAGAATTTCAGAAATTTTATGATTAAAAATTATTGTAGTTACCATATCAAAGGATCTCTATCTTTTAAAAACATTTATTAAATTAAAAAACATATTCTACATGTTCTGCACAAGATGAAAGTAACATTTTATTAAAAATATTTAATAGCCCCTCCCCATTCATTTGTCAGGCCCTCTAGGTTAAGTTGCACCCCAAAGTGCAAACAGTAAATTAACTGCAATGCATATTTGTCTGGAGACATTAAAGACTTCTGTACAATGCAGATATACAAAGTGGAGTTTTTCTCTAAAGTCACAAAATGCAATTTATAGAGAGACATTAAACAATCACCATAAGACTCAGTAAAAATCTAACAAAATTCAGTGATTGCACAAACCTAATGTATACTGGTACAAATGTGGGAAATGTAAATATAAATTGAACAGGTAAATAACCATATAAGAGCCCTACTTTCAACATTTGACATGACTGAAGGAATAAGCCATTTAAGGTCTAGAGTGTTCATGGTTCCTGGGATCTTCAGTTCTGTATGATACTAAAAATATGCAAGTATCGTGCTGGGTATTTTGGAATCTAATATCTCAAAATTTCTTATTTATTTATAAGAATCTGGCATGGGACTATATTTAAAGAAGACATAATTCAATACCGCATGATTTCAGGAAAGATCAATTGTTATAAATGATAAGCCTCTTTTAAATGCTGACCAGCAAGAATCTTTTGCTAATTGTCGAAATAGACTGTAACCCACAGAGGTTGCGATTCTGTCAAACTTGTAGAATGGTAAAATTGTTTTTCAATATTCTGATGAAAGCTTTCATTAGACTTATTCACCATCATCTTGGCTAATATGTATGACAAATTTGGTTCACTCTCAAGTTCCACTTCCAAGGCAATAAATAGCATCAGGCACCCCAATTTTATTGAATGCAATACTTATTTCTGTGACCATTGGAGTCTTTGAAGCACAGCCGCATTTTAGGATGATATTTCTTCAAATACAAAAGCTGCTTGCTGTTAAAAGTTCCACATTGCTTTTGTCTTATGAACTGTACTGCAGCTTCATATTTCATTCCACCTCCAATCAATGCTAGGGCAACAAGCACTGGAGTTCTTCCAAGACCTGCAACACAACAAACAGGTTCTTCACAAAACTTAATTTTTACAAGACTTAACTAAA
This sequence comes from Cabassous unicinctus, assembly GCA_029593785.1. NCBI lineage: Eukaryota > Metazoa > Chordata > Mammalia > Cingulata > Chlamyphoridae > Cabassous > Cabassous unicinctus. The sequence continues at coordinate 44,380 of JAQZBX010000080.1, read as the reverse complement.
CATCAACAATCTGGTCATCATCAAAAGGTCGATAATAACATGGATGCATTCTTTCTCCACAAGAGCTGTGTCATAAGTTGCTTCACATACTCTTACTATTGTGGTAACTCCGTACCTCTTAAGTTCCTCTATAAATTTGTTTAAGGTTGCATTGGTTGAATTGTGTGTGATAAGAAATCTCATGTTTTGTGTGACTTCCACAGGATCTGGGTGGTTCATTGGAGCCATGCTTATTAGCTATAAAACACTCAATAGGGCTATGAATTTTTAAAAATTGAATACAAAAATACCAATGCATTGTACAGCCTGGTGCCACTGCCATCACCTGCACTGCCACAGCCCAGTAAAAACCACCATGGTCCCCTGCCCTGTAGTCACAGGCACCACTGCCACCTGTTTAGAGGCTACTTCGGGACCGCTGTATAATTAGGCCACAATCATCAATGAGTAAATATATTCCTCAGTTCTGTGGTGCTCCTGGTCTCACATATATGGAGTTTGTGAAAGGCAGTAGAGAGTACTGCCAAACTCAGCACGACCTTTATGCAGACAAATGAACTATAGAAACTCATTACGACTTCACTAAGAAAGCCCCATGAGTCAGTAACCTGGACACAGAAGAGCTGAATTGAAATCTGCAAAGCATTTTATAAGAGTTCTGACCTAAATGGGATAAACCTCAGTGCAATTCTTTATATTACCTCAGTATTACCAGATACAGGAATCTCTGCTTCTTGTTAGGAGGTTCATTTCATTTCCCATTACTCCCAACTTCATATCCAAAGCCCTGAGAATTTTAAGTGGAGTATATTGAAGTAGACTTCAGTTTCTTTCCATCTATTTCTTATCAGGTTTGCTCCCAACATGATATTGTCAGGGCAACTTACAAGAAAGTGAAAGCACAAGCTGAAAGCCCTAACCTTGGAAGTTGTATAATATCACTTCTGCCATATTTTATTTGTTAATACAAGTCATAAGTTATAAGAGGTGTGGGAATAGACTTTACCTCTTGATGGGTACAGTAGAATAGTTACATAGCAAACAGGTATGCAAGATGTGATTATGCCCATATTTTCCAGTTCACTCTAGCCTCTTTACTAATACCTAATGGTTTACAGATTCATATCTCTAGGTGTAAGTTGATCAAGGATCTATGTGTGCCATATCAATTACTAAATCTTTTAGTTTTCTTTCTTTTCTACCAAAAATATCAACATAGTATTAAAATTAGCATTGTAACCCAAAGACAGACTCTTGATTTTTTTTTAAATGATATATTTTGTCTCAATTTTACAAATATGGTTAGGTGACCAGTGTAGATTTGCATTCCTTTTCCATAGTTTCAACTTGTTGATGGACACCCAGAGAGTAGGTTTCCTATTACCTCTTGTATCTGGGTAAGCTTATGGTATTTAATTTTGACCAAAGGAATTAAGATGTAAGAGATGCATGCTCCTTATCAGCTGGACCATAAAAAACTCCTTGGAATTCCATATTATTTCATCACTCATTTGTGGCAGAGTGGGGACATCTAAAGTGACCTTGAAAGCTACGTGAAATAAATAGAACTTCCATTGTCCTGTATCCATGAATAACTCAATGGAGCAAAATCTGAACCCAAATTCCCACAACTAATTAAACTCATATAAACCTAAAAAACTTCTTTTGGTTTGAGAGAAAGAAATTTGGGGGGTTATCTGTTATTTCAGCTAATATTTAGTTTAACTGATAGTAGGGTCTTCATTCTCTTCAAAAGAATATCAAATAATACTGGTTAAATATGTTCTAGAAAAATATGGTGCTCTGATTAGGTATGTTTTAGTCCTATGTGTGGCAAATATAGAACAACATAGACAATAGAGAAAACATATAACAATGAGATATTAAGGAAGAATACTTTCTCAGGGTAATAACTGCAAGGGGATATATCTATATTAATATCTATCTTTATATATATGTAGCAGTTTTATATTACTGATGAATTCCAGAAAGAAATATTAGATTATGTTTGTAAACTAGTCTTTTCCTCTGGGCATGATTAAATTACGATTAGGGCTTTGATTGGGCTGAGAGAAAACAACATGGCAGAAGAGTTAGTTGGAGTTTTGAGCTGGAGCCCAGGAAGTGAACACACAGGAGAAAAAAACGGAGGAAAAGAGATGGCTCCTTAGACACAGCAGAAGCCCCAGGGAGAGAGACAGAGCCACTCGCCTGATAGTCTACAGTTGGCCTTGTGGCGAGAGCACAGCAGCTGAGCCTGGAGAGAAACAGAGCCCCAGGAAGAGAAAAACCCAAGAAGCCTGAACTCTTGGCAGACATCAGCAGCCATCTTGCCCCAACACGTGGCAATAGACTTTGGTAAGGGAAGTAACTTATGCTTTATGTCCTGGTAACTGTAAGCTTCTACCCCAAACAAATACCCTTTATAAAAGCCAACAGATTTCTGATATTTTGCATCAACACCCCTTTGGCTGACTAATACAATGTATTATGCACATAAATAGGAAATTTCTAGCAATTTTCAAATAAGAAAGAAAAAGCTCACATCTGAGTTATTGGGTGGTATCCACAATGGAATTCCACTCAATGTCCCTGGCTCAAGTGAGTAAGGGATATTTATATGATGAGCTATAAAGAATTTGAGGGAATGGTGTACTATATAATTTTAATTATCTCTAAAATAGTGTGCTTGTCAGAAAGGAGGCAATCACTTAACATGTAACTAAATAGTCTCTGGCATTGTATATAAAGCCATTACCAATACAGAAACAACACCACTATGTATAGAGAACTGAAGCAGAATGATTTTATGTAATTAATAATGAATAAAATACTGAGTAAATATTGGAGAACAAAATACTGAAAAAGATAAATATGAGATGCTATGTGGCTAAAGTAATAAAAGTGCAGGAAACCACATCAATTCAGACACTGTGCTAAGTCAAGTAGTGGACACTCTTGTACCAGGCTTCTAAATGCAAACAGCTACATGGACAAAAGAAACAGTCAGTGTTTAGCTAAGCTTAAAGTGGCCACAACATTCAAGAAATGAAACATTTTGTAACAGTGATGAAATTTCCTATGCCTACACTGATTATCTAGCAATTATCCCCTAAAATGGAATCTTTAATCAAAGTATAACAAAAGTAAAACTTATTCCTTTCTTTCTACTGGTCTTAACATTTTGATTATATTCCTGAAAGACATATGCTATTTCTGTCAAATCCCTACATGACTCCTAAATCTGAACAACCATGTATGTCCCTCTGTAAGAATCAGAAAACAGGAAAGAAATAGTGAACAAAGAAAATGCTTTAGCAGATTAATAGAAGTCAAGTCTGAAGTGAAAATGCTCCTCTTTGAGAGATAAATTATATATGATTACACTGAGATCCATTGATGTTACACTTTGGATTGGTTGTATGGTGTGTGAATAAAACTTTAAAATAATAATTATTATACAAATTCTTTTCATGTGTATATTTAATAGTCTGCGTTTTCCCAATTTTCTACAACAAATACATGTTATATTTAAACATATATGATGAGAAGCTATGCAGTCAAAACAGAATGAAGATAATTGCTTTATTCTTTAACTTCTTGGTTAGTTTGGTTCTACTTAATGATATTTACTCTAGGCTGTTTGGTCATGATAATACCCATCACTTGTAAAAATTATTTAATGGGCAAACATATTGAATATAATTCTGTTTTGAAAATTGGCTTATATTTTGAAAATAATGATGTGGTCTTTTCCCATAAAAATCTTATTAGATATTTAATGGATGACAAAAATTAAAACATATAAAAGAATAATATGATAGAATGTTAAAATATGTGATATGTGCAATTAAGAAAAGATCCTGTGTTAAAGAATTTATTCAAAAATTCTGACTATTCTGTAATGAAAACATTTTTGAACCAATGTAATTAGGAAAGCCTTATTAATAAGATTGCCCTTGAATTAACCTTTGAACACTAGATAGGGAAAGGTCAGGAAAACTTATGAGAATCAGATTTTAATTTGTGAATCAACATATTTTTCTCATATTTAGTTGATGTGAATATAAACTGTAACAAATAATTTGTTATACAATTTGATAGTATCTTTTAAAAATTGCCTAAGCTTTCATGCCCAGAAGCTAGAAATCAAGTTCTATGAAATGAAGTTTGGAAGATAAAACAGAAAACATTGATAAAGAATCTAGAGAAATAATTTCTAGTTGTGACTTTGTTACTAAATATGTAATTGCTAAACATTCTCTTAGGACCATAAAAATGAAGGGGTGGGTAGAAAAATCACTTTCAAGGTCCCATTGTGCAATAAAATCCATGTTGATCTAACATTGCAGGAAAAAACAAATGGTTATGAAACTAGAGGTAAACATAAGTCTTTGCCAAACTCCTTACCTTGCCCTTATCTAGATCTGAGGATAAATAAGATGTGGATATAAAGAAATAGATCTATTAGATAAGCAAATAGGTAGGCTGGGTTCTGAAGAAAGTGACCTCTGAGCAGAGGGATTGTATTGCATACAGAGGGTAACAGGTCATTAATAATATTTTAAAATAACATAAGAGTGAAAAATATGTAAATGATGGTGTAGATTAATTCATCTACCGAGGATACAGGGTACCTTTGAAAACTTATAGAAGGAACCACATAAAATAAGAATTGAGATAGTAATGTCCATTGTGGATTAGAACTAGAATGTTGTTGCATAAAATGCTATTATTTTATTAAAAATTAATAGGAAAGGATATTATTTTAATTGGAAGATTAAGAATTGTATCAGTTTCCTGGTTGAAAAAGATTTTTATTTTTCTAAAATGTTTATAAGTCAGAGCAAGTGTCCTACACTGTTAAGTAAATACCATATCTCTCTTTGTTTCTTCAGTAGTTTTGTTTTTCATAATCTTGATAGCTTTTAAAACTTGAATACTATATACGGCATGAAATGTCTTACAAGCCAACTAAATAAATACAATGCTTGTAACTTCAGGGTTTGAAAATGAATTGTATGTTTTATAATCTATAATTATGAAAACCAGATATTTTATGTGTATGAATAACCTTGGAATTCCTAGGAAATGTTATTAAAATTATTTTCATTATTTTTCAAAGCAAATCTAAAAATGAATATTTCACAACAGTGTTGATAAAATATGTACTTCCCTTCATGGAAAACCTTCATAATAAGACAACATAAAGTATGGGTTGCTTATATTTCATCCTCATCTATCACCATGTATTTAAAGTAATTGTATTTAAAGTAATTTATTTCTAAAGTCTCAGTAAAGTTAGCCCTAATATTGTGCCTATAATAAAACAGAAACCAATATAACAGTGAATGGCTATATGGAGAAAATTATTCCAGATCATGTGGAAAAACTGGTCACTGTGATGAAATAAGCCCAAGGAGTGCTTTTCAATATACATATTGAGAACACCTGCTTCCATCTTTGATACTCTCTGACTATCCATTGCTCAGGCTACCTAGATGCATCTCCCTCCCCTAAAGTCGTTTCTGGTCTGCATTATATGTTCTTGCACTCAAATTGGTCTCAAATTGGGGAAGCTTGGCAGTGCAAGTTTATTTTTAATAACTTGTATATCAAATTGAATTTTAAGAGGCCAAAATAAAAATAACTGCTTTTAAATATCTCTTTCTCCTCAGATGGTTGGGAAATCCAATTCAAGTAACACTAGCTTTTACAAACTTCAGTCTGAGCTGTACCTGATTGTTGCTTATCAACTTAGCATCAGTCCTGTCCCCTTCCACACCCCACTTTCATCAGCGGGGAGAGGCCTGGAGGCTTTTTCATAATATTCCTTGAGAACTGGGTTCTGGGTTAGATTCTGCTAGTGAGAGATTCTCACAAGTGATTTGGAAAGTGGAAGAGAAGGAAACCATTAATTCTGGCAGCTGTTGGAAAGCTGTAGTTTGTAGGTTTTCAGAAACTTCTGAACAAGCTAATGTTAATAAACAATTTGACTGCTGTATGCAAATAAGATCTTTAAAAATCCACCCCAAAATCCCTGCCCTTCCTAGGTGGTTGTATTTTTTCTCTGACTTGTATTCCCCAGGTTTTCCTAGATGTGGAAGCCTCTAATTCCCTGCATAAAACCCTATCGAGAGTATTTTTTATTTTCTTGACAAAATCTTGATTAATCCATTAGGGTTCACAGTAGATTATATCAGAAACTCTATTAATAAAGTATAATGTGCCCTTTAAGTATAAAGCATTTATCTCTTAGGGCCAAAAATCCAGGCACCAAAAAGCTTCAATGTATGTTTGTTTATAGATTACTGAGGGAATTAACTTTTCAGATTCTAGTAATCATGCTCAAGTTCTGCAATATTAACTAACGATATTCTAATTCAAAAGAATGTGCATGAGCTAAAGGAAATATTTTCCTCAGCAAAAAAAGGAAAAAAGTTTTCTGATTTCCCATGAATTTCTTACAATATAATAATATGGTACATTTTTTCAAAAGTTCTGCTTTTTGGTAGTTCTACAAAGTAATTATTAAAATCAGAATACAGAAAGTTATATGTACTTGTAATAGAAGATTTATAAATTAAATAAAAGACTTAAGGAGAAAGAAAAATGATATAGGGATGACCAACATATGGAGTAAGTGGTACTGCAAATAAGCAAACGAGCAAACAAATACATAAAAATAATTATATATGTGAAATCAACACTCAATAAACACTTTGCACATATATATATTATTTTAAATAATTGGATTTTGTGTATATGCTGCAATCTACGTCATGAAAATTTCCAATATTATCAAATGTTCTGTATCAAAAGCATTTTTAGTAAACTACAATCCAACAAGTGGATGTACCACACTTTAAAAAATAAATACCTCATTTCTTGCACAAATCTGATATTTCAAATATTCATTTTTATTAAAAACAAAACTAAACAAACAACACAAGATTGACAAAAATTTCTTTGTATATATTTGGGAATTTCTCTAGAAAAGAATCATAAAATTGAATTTCTGTGTGAATATGTGAATAGTCCATGGGCTTCAAAGTGGTTTGCCAAATTTCCTTTAAAAATTCTGTACTGGGTAAAATAACACAAGATGTAGATGTAGATATAGATACAGATAGAGATATATAAATACAAATACACACAAACACTTTTCCATTTACATATAATGCAGAGTATTTTTTAAATTTTTAAATGTTAATGAACTTAATATCTAATAGCTGTTCATTTTTATATTTATTTTTTATAATGTAGAATATATGCTTATGTAATATTTTAACTTCTCTGATTATTATTGATATAGAACTATTTTATATGTTTACTCTTAAGTAATATTTATCATTTAGTAAGTATCCTGCAAACGTTCTTTAACCATTTAAATTGCTCTTAATTATTTTCCTATTTATTTGTACAAATTTGTATATATTAATATATATCTCAGCTCAGCTCAGCTATTAATAAAATTTGCACAGAAAGCGAGATAGTCAATTAAGTACAATGCAGTTCTGGCAATGCCGAGAAGCTGAAGATTTCACTTTTGAAAGGTGCTAACCAAGTCTGTAAGGCATTCTTAAGAGATGCCAGGGGACTATTTGGGAGAGTCTGAGGCTACCACAGGGTATTTCACAAACGGAATGCTAGCGAAGTCCGTGGGTGTACTGTCAGCGGGTGCTAGAACATCCCTTGGGGACGTTTTACCAGCCATGCCAGTGGGTCTGGGGAAAGGCAAATGGAAGCCGTGGGGCATTCTTGGAGGGTATAGGAGACTGTGTCTATATGCCTTGTGGTTCTGACTGGGGCCACTGGTCATTTTCTTTAGCCCCTTACTGCAGATGTCAGCTTAGAGATCCAAAAGAAGGAGAGGAAGGCTAGTGATTCTCTCACCATTGCTTGAATCTCAGACAATTGGACCAGATTGGTAATTCTATGCTTAGGACATTTATCTCTCATTGTTCTTGCCATTTCTCTTGAGAATGTGTTCTATTTTCCATAAGTTGGATCCATCAGTTTTCTATTTCCCACAATTCTTCAAAAGGTTTGATCTACTGACGGTAAATTTTCTTTTTTTACCAGTACTTTTGTTTTTAACTACATATGTTTCCAGTATTTCAAGATGCTTTAGGTGTGCAGTTTGTTTACTCATCCAAAATTAAACATTCCCAGTTCCAATATTATATGAACCTAGTGCTTGAATAGTGTTGACAATATTTTTTGAAATTAGTTTTTATAATATGTATGTCCAATTTATTATATGTGTAAATTCATAGTTGACTCACTTTTCCAGGAAACATATAAAATGTTGAATAGTAAGAGATAACTTACTCAATTTCTCTAGGTATTTGCAATGATGAATTCTAACCTCAAAACATTGTTTCTCCTAATAAAATATAATTGGGTTCATTTTTTAAATTTCAGTCTTATATTAAAGCCATTATCCTAATATCATTGATAAAGAATACCCATTAACAGTTTTCTGTTCAATTAATACTACTGCCAATTTCACTGGGTGTTAGTAGTTTAAAGTTATTTCTATGTAAACATAAACCTTTATTAATTGAATTTAGTAAACACTTACACACCTGCACACTTACATGTAAGATCATGATTTCAAGTGAATTTCACTTTGACAATTTCCAGTTTGCACTACTCTATTAAAAAAAACTATAGTACAACAGAGCTGCCATGTAGACAGTCCTTTAAAATGAGTTAGCAACAATATTGTTATAAAAGATCTATGAAAATAAATCTTCAGCTTGCTGATGAATATCTTAAATATTAAATTACTTGGGTTTTGATTAATTCAAAAGTGTTATTAAGGCATACCTAAACTTCTTATTAAATCCAATCAAGACTGATTTAGAAAGATTGAGAGGGTAAACATAATTATAATCAGTGTACTACCAAGATTATCAATTCTAAAGTGTTTGGCATAGTTAAGTTATATTTTAATATGATTAATAAACTTTTTTACTATTTTTTTTCTTTTGTTTAATAAGAGAAAGACAACATTGATCATCTTTTTAAATGTATTTTTCCTAATATAAAATAATTATACTGACCACATTTAATTCCATGTTCTGATCTCTTTGCTCAATAGAAGAATATTAAAATAACAAATTATATGCTTAAAATATTTTCAGTATAACTCATTAGAAAACATAAAAATGAAAAGTATGTATTTTTTGTTTAAAGCTTAGTGTACATTATCCCCACAAAACATTTATTTGCCTAGTTTGTCAATAGCCTAGGAGATAAAATATTTGATAATTGGAAACAAATACTTCCCAATAGAGGCATGTGAATGCTAACATGGGAATTGGTAATGTCTGAAAGATTTTAAGATGACCCAATGAGAATCTATCATAGAAGAAACACTAAAGAATCAAGTAGACAGAAGGACTTAGCTCATTGATATCAGTCAGCTTCTACCATCAGTCAATTCAGTTCTGAACAGTGGGCCACAGTAACAAAGATAGAGACATAGACTTATCAGCATGGGTTCCACTTACCAATGACTGTCTAACTTTGTTACTCAAATGTATCCTCTCTCTAAGCGATACTCAGCAAAGAAACTTACTACCTTTCCCCCTACATGGACATGACTCTGAAGGATGAGTCTCCCTGGCACCAAGGAGTTATTACAATACCCCAATCAGCAATGAATTTGGAAAAAGACTTTGACCAAAAGGGGGAAAAATTAATTACAAAAGAATTTTTATGGCTAAGAGATTTCAAAGTGAGTCTGGAGGTTATTCCAGAGGTTACATTTATGCATATCTCAGGTATATCTCAATAACTGCCACAGTAAATGAAGTCTCAAACAGGGGTGTTTCCAAGGGCTCTAGAGATATCTGGACACTATAGGCAAGGCACACAACCCCATGAAATCAGCATCCCATCAGTAGTCCTGAACTTGGAATATATGATAATCTATTTCACCACTTTAAGAGAGTTGACTCATTTTAATTTCTCTACACCTAATTTTTCTACTCCTTTTATTTGAACCTATAATTAGCACTATTCCCATTAAATATATGTTCCAAAGTCTTAAATATTTGGTATATTCATATGCCAGTTGAACTCTGAATCTCAGCTAAGTTCCAGCCAACACGACTCTCCAGTTCATCAGACTCACCCAGGACAACTAACAAAATGATGAGGTTGGACAACTCCCATCCCCAAAAACAAGGAGTATATAAAAGTGCAAGCAAAACAGTTCCTTCCATTTGCCCCATAAGATATAAGCCCCCTCTCAGTCTGAAACAGAGCAGGCATCACCATCCCCAAATCCTCAAGATTGTGAGAATGAACAAACATAAGGGAGGAATGCAACCATCAACCAAAGAGACATTATTATTGTAGTAATGGAAGAACTTGTAACATTGCTATATAGTGGATACCTGAGTATCTGAGGGGAGGGAGAGGAAAGAATAGATGAAACCATGTCATTTTTAGGGCATGGGAATAGTTTTGCATGACTTCATAATGACAGATACAGGCCATTATACATTTTGTCAAAACCTATAAAATTGTACAGTGAAAAGTGTAAACCATAATGTAAACTACAGACCATGGTTAGTAACAATGCTTCAATATTTGTTCATCAATTGTAACAAATGTACCACACTTATTTCAGATGTTATTAATAGGGGAAAATGTGAGATGGGGAGGGGGTGGAGTATTAAAAGATCAGCAGAATTAACCAGGCTGAAGAAAGAATAGTTAAATTAGAAGACAGTCAGAACAATAGATAGAGAAAAGAAAAGAAAACAATATACAAGTGGGTAGAGATTCACACAATAACTGAAAGAATGTTGAATTCCCATCCTGGGGAGCTCTGCTACATTCTCTAATGGAAAAGCAACAATCCCCCAAGTACAGGGTTAATGATTAGTGAAGAAGGATGGTCCATTGACGGGCCCTTGATATTGATGACTATGCTTATGAACCTTTGCTCTTGAAATTGCAACTTAGCCTAGTGTTGTAAGGTGCCTAAGAGTTACTTCCTGAGAGCTTCCATTTTGCTCAAATGTGGCCTCTCTCTAAGCCAAACTCAGCATATAAATGCATTACCTTTCCCCAGCGTGGGACATGACTCCCAGGGATGAACCTCCCTGGCAATGAGGGATTACTACCAAGCACCAACTAGCAATGCAACTGGAAAAAGGCCTTGAAGAAAAGGGGTAAAAGGAAATGACAAATGAGTTAATATGGCTAAGAGACTTCAAAGTGAGTCGGGAGGTCATCCCAGAGGTAACACTTATGCACATCTCAGCAGGATTGCATAGACTCTCAAAGTAGATACTACCCCATATAGTGGGGCTCCTGAGTGCTCTGGAGACACCCAGGACCTATGATAATGGCAGACAGCTCTGGAATTTGATGCCTTGTCAGTGGGCCCTATTTTAGAGTTTGTGCTCTTGAGTGTGACAGAGTTAGACTCAGTTGTGACTTCTCTACACATACCTCTTCTGTCCATTCTACTTGGACCTATAGTTGGTGCTGGAGTTGGTAGGTGTATGCCCAATAAACTTGAATCTTTGAACTGTCCATGTGCCAGCTGGGCCCTGAGCCTCAACGGGGTTGCAACACCTACTCTCTGATTCATTGAACTCACTCAGGACAACTAATAAGGAGGTAAGGATGGACAACCACCATACCAAGGAACTGAGAGAGTCCACAACTGCAAGAAAGAGAGCCCATCCATCAGCTGTAGGTGATCAAAACCCCCTACCAATTAGAGGTGGAGTGGACATCACCATCACATAATCTCCAGGATTTGGGAATAAAAGATGGACTAGAATGGACTTACTGGTATTCTACTATAGACTTATTGTGATGCTAGCAATGGAAGAAATTATATCATTGATGTGGAGATAGTGGTCACTGGAGGTGCTGAAAGAAGGGAGAGGGAAAAAGAAGTATAATATGGAGGCATTTTCGGGACTTGGAATTGCCCTGAGTGACATTGCAATGACAGATACAGGCCATTATATATCTTACCATAACCTACAGAATTGAGTGAGAGAGAATGTAAACTACAATGTAAACTATAATCCATGCTTAGTGGCAATGCTCCAAAATGTGTTCATCAATTGCAATGAATGTACCACACTAATGAAAGAAGTTGTTAATGTGGGGGAAATTGGGAGGTGTGGAGAGTGGAATATATGGGAACTTCTTACATTTTTTTTAATGTAACATTTTATATAACCTAAGTATCTTTTAGAAAAAATAAAAAATATATTTAACAAAACAAAACAAAAAAACATTGATTGTAAGTCTGGATAAGCAGATATCACTGAATAAAGCAAGTATCTGAAAAACAAAGCAAAACAAAACAAAAAATGATGCACAGTGTCTCAAGGATTTGCATGATAGCATGAAGGTTACATGAGTACATATCATGGGTCTCCTTGAAGAAGAAGAGAATGGTGAGGAGTATAAAGAATATTTGAGGAAATAATGGTCTAATATTTCTCCACTCTTGAGAAAGACATAAATATACCCGTCTAAGAAGTGCAATGTACTCCAAACAGAATAAATCTAAGACACATATTAATCAGAATGTCAAATGCCAAAGATCAAGAGAGAATTCTGAAAGCAACAACAGAAAAGTGATTTGTCATATACAAGGGATCCTCATCAAGACTAAGAGCCAATTTCACATTAGAAACCATGGAAGCAAGAAGGCAGTGGCATGATATATTTAAGGTACTGAAAAAGAAAATCTGCCAGCCAAAAATTCTTTATCCAGTAAAATGTCTTTCAAAAATTAGGGAGAGTTTAAAATATCCACATATAAGCAGAAATTGAGAGAGTATGTCAACAAAAGACCTGTCTTATTAGAGATACTAAAAGGAGTTGTGTAGGCTGAAAGGAAAAGACAAGCTTGTGAAGAAATGAAGACCTTCAGTAAAGTTAACTTAAAGGGTAAATGCAAAACCCAATAATATATATCCCAGTACAACTCTACTCTTTGATTTCTATAAAAGTCAGAATACAAGTAAACAGGAAAATGTCATATTTCCTGAAAATGGACTAGAAAAATATAAAGAGGTAATATAGAACAAAAACAATATACAGAGTGGAATCAGAAAGATATGGGATCAGAAAATGCTATTGAAGCTAAGTTCAAATTAGTAGATTATAGATGTAGTTTGTGTTATACAAACCCAAGAGTAACCGCAAAGAAAGTATTTTAAAAATATACAGAAACAAAAATGAGAATGGGATCAGTCAGCTACACCACAAAAGAACAACTATACAGAAAAGGTGGTAGCAATATAGAAATAAAGAAACAAAAATATATATGACATATTAAAACCAAAGGATAAAATGGCTAAAGTAAAGAATGCTTTTACACTAACACTCGAATGTTAATAGATTAAACTCACTAATTAAAAGACACAGATTGGCAGAATGGATAAAAAGACATGATTCAACTATATGTTGTTTATAAAGGACTCACCTTAGACACAAAGACACACATAACTTGAAAGTGAAAGAATGGCAAAAGATATTTCATGCATATAGTAACCAAAACAGCTTGGTTGGCTATAATAACATCAAACAAAATAGGCTTTAAATCTAAAACTGTTATGAGAGACAAAGAAGGACACTATCTAGTAATTAAAGGATGAATCCACCAATAAGAATATGTATAACTGCAAGCAAAACAATTCCTTCCATCTGCCCCATAAGCTCTAACCCCTTTCTCAATCTGAAGCAGAGCAGGCATCAGCATTCTAAAATCCTCAAGACTGTGAGGATGAACAAACATAAGGGGGGAATGCAACCATAGATCAAAAAGTCTTACTATTAATGTAGTAATGGAATCATAAATATTTATTCACCTAACCATAGTTCCCCAAAATTCATGAAGAAAACACTGGCAAAACTGAAGTAAGTAATAGACATCTCTAGAATAATAGTTGGAGACTTCAACATACCACCCTTAAAAATAGAAAGAACATCTAGACAGAAAGTCAATAAGGAAACAGAGAATTTGAATATGATAAATGGACTAGAACTAACATACCTACACAGAATATTGCACCCTGAAATGCTGGTTATATATTCTTCTCAAATGCACATGGTCTATTCTCTAGAATAGACCACATTTGGGTCACAAAACAAGTCACAATAAATTTTAAAAGATTTAAATTCTACAAAGCATCTTCTTTGACCATAATGGAATGAAGCTGGAAATCAAAAACAGGTGAAGAATTACAAAAGTAACTAAAAGTATCTAGGACTAATTTTAACCAAGTATGTAAAGTATTTATATGCAGAAAACTACAAAACTTTGCTAAAATAAATCAAAGAAGATTAAATAAATCGAAATGTATTTCATGCTCATGGACTGGAAGACTAATTACTGTTAAGATGTTAATTCTACCCAAAATAATTTACAAATTGAATGTAATCCCAATCAAAATTTCAACAGCCTAATTTACAAAAATGAAAAAGTAAATTATCAAATATATTTGGAAGGGTAAGTAGCCCAGAATAAACAAAACCATCTAGAAAAAGAGGAACAAAGTTGGAGGTCTCACACTTTCTGACTTTAAAGCTTATTACAAAGCTGCAGTGGTCATAGCAGCATGACACTGGCACAAGGATAGGTATATAGACCAATGGAAATGAATTAAGAGTTCAGATGTTGACCCTCACAGCTATGGCTAATGGATATTTCACAAGGTTGACAAGTCCATTCAATTGAGATTGAATGGTCTCTTCAACAAATGTCTATTGAGGACATGGTATCCATATGCAAAAAAAGAAAGGAGAACCTCTATCTCATATCATATACAAAAATTAACTCAAAATGAATCGAAGACCTAAATATAAGAACCAGGACTCTAAAACTTTTAGAAGAAAATGTAGGGAAGTATCTTCAGAATCTTGTGTTAAGCAACAGTTTCTTAGACTTTACACCCAAGCACAAGTAACAAAAGAAAAAATTGGTAAATGGGACCTCTTCAAAATAAAAATAATATACCAAATGTAAGCTAAAGACCATAGGTAGTAATAATATTTTGAAGATGTTCCTTCATAATCTGTAATAAATGTTCCACAACAATGCAGTGTTGTTGTAAAAGTGATATATTGGGATTCTTCATGTTATGCATAATAGTTTTGTTAGCTCACAACCTCTCTAATAAAAAATATATTTTAAAAACTTTTGTGCATCAAAGGACTTTATCATGAAATTGAAAAGACAACCTATTCAATGGGAGAAAATATTTGGAAACTGCATATCCAATAGAGATTTAATATCCTGACTACATGGAGAAATCCTAGTACTCAACAATAAAAAGAACAAAAGCTCAATTAAAAATGGGCAAAAAGTTGAATTGACATTTTTCTAAAGAAGATATACAAATGACTAAAAATTATATGGAAAGATGCACAACCTATTAGCTATCATGGAAATGCAAATCAAAACCATGATGAGATACCATTTCACATCCATTAGAATGGCTACTATTGAGAGAAACAGAAAATTACAGGTGTTGGAGAGGGTGTGGAGAAATAGGAACACTCATTCATTGTTGGTGAGAATGTAAAATTGTGGAAAACAACTTGACAATTTCTCAGAAAGTTAAGTATAGAATTACCATATGACCAGGCAATTCCTCTACTAGGTATATACCCAGGAGAAATGAAATCATGGACTCAAACAGATATTTTCACACTGATGTTCATAGTGGCATTATTCACAATTGCCAGAAGATGGAAGCAACCCAAGTAGCCATCAACTGATAACTGAATAAGCATAATGTAGTATATACATACAATGGAATATTGCTCCTCATTAAAAAGAATGAAGATTTGTTTCATGAGACAATATGGATGAAACCTGAAGGCATCATGTTGAGTGAAATAAGCCAGATATAAAAGGATAACTATTGTAGTGTCACTGATATGAAATAATTAGGATAAGCAAACTCAAAGGGTCAAAGTCTAGAGTATAGTTTACCAGTGGCTGGGTTGGGACTAGGGAATGAGGAGTTAAGGTTTAATTTGTACAGAATTTCTATTTGGATTGATAGTAAAGTTTTGGATATGGATGGTGGTGATGGTAGTACAACATTGTGATTAATTAACAGCACTGAATTATATATGTGAATGTGTCTAAAAGGGGAAATTTTAGGTTATATATGCTACTAGAATAAAAATTAAAACTTCACAGAAGAAGCCTGTATTTGAATGGGGACCTGACCAACACCAAGTTATGTCTGAAATGTAAAACCTAGGGGCTCAATCAGTGCCTCTGGTTTGTTATGATACACACACAGATATGATTTTGGAAGTAAGAGCCATTCACATTTATGCAAACTGGAACTTACAGCAATAGTTTGTGAATGCCACCCAGCAGCAACCACAGGATTATGGACCAGAAAATTTCCAGACGTGGCAGTAGAGTACACACCATTTGAGAGACAATTATTGGCTTGCTATTGGGCATTTATTTAAATTCCATTTGTAACTGGAGGATATAAAATATTCTTGAAGTCTGAAATACCCAGAACGTCTTGGGTAGTGTCACAGAAACACTCTAATTAGGAGGGCCGTACCCAGATGAGTTCCCTAATAAAATGGAAATGGTTTGTACAGGAATGTGCTACTGGAAGAATGTCAGGTGGTACTCCTTGTATTAATGAGCAGATAGGGCATTTTCTAGAGCTCACTTTGTAACTATGTGAGGAGCTGTTGCCAGATTCTATAGCTACTGCATGGTGCCTTATGTATAGGTCTGGAATGACTAACAAAGAGCTGCCTGGTTTACAGGTGGCAGTTTGAGGTGGATGGACACATCCTATGTGTAACAATGCCACACAACAAACAATTGATGGAAAAACTCTAATTGAAGAATATAACAACAAATCAGCTCAATGGGCTGAATGATGTGCTCTTCTTGCAGTGATAGGAGAATTGAAAAGCAATAAGAGTCCTAGTTTTATGATGAGCCAGATGAGAAATAGAAAACTGGGCTACTAAAATTATGTCTCTATGAGGCATGGCTTTATGAAAATGCGTTTTGACGGCCATCAGGAGAAAAAAAAACTTTCAAGATTGGAAGGTGTGGTCATTTAAAGCTATGTGTATCCCAGAAAGACATGTTCTTCAATTTAATCCATTTCTGTGGTTGTGGATCCATTGTAAGTAGGATATTTTGATGAAGCTACTTCAGTTAAGGTGTGACCCACCTCATTCCAGATGTGTCTTAATCATCTTGCTGCAGTCTTTTATAAACTGAAGGAAGAGACAGAGAGAGAGACAAAGAAAGAGACAGAAACAGAGACAGAGACAGAGAGTAAGCCACGGAAGCAGAAGGGAAGCAAGAAGCTGCAAACAATGAAGCCCTGAAGAGAAGGGAGAGACCAGCAGATGCTGCTATGTGCCTTGTCATGTTGCCGAGGAGCCAAGGATCACTGGCATCTGGTCTTTGGGAAGAAAGTATCACCCTGACGATACCATGATTTGGACATTTTCTCAGCCTCAAAGAGTAAGCTAATAAATTCCCATTGCTCTAAGCCAACCCATTTCATGGTATCTGCTTTCAGTAGCCTAGGAAACTAAAACAGAAGGTGCTTGGAACCATCATTTGGACATCCTTAGTTCTCTCACTTAAGGAGGTAACCTAGGAAATGAGAGGACATGGGGGAGATTCAAAATGGGCTGATGGTCAATATATTCTTCCTGTGTCCTCAGGGGCACAAAATACTAGCAAGAACTGTTCTGTCTGACAGCAAGAATAACAGAGAATGCAGATATCTATGGGACAGATTTATCAGGTTGAAGGCCCTGCACATAGCTAGTATGTAGACTAGAATGGACTACCTGTAGCCAAAGGAGGTTATAAACAAGTCCTGAATAATAGACACTTAATCTGCACTGGAATTTACATATAATACATGCAACTCCCTAAAACACTATAAAAAGACTAGGACAAAATATATGTGCTAATTTGGACCACTGAAATATATTTCTTCAGACCAGGGAACACACTTTACAAAACACAGTATACAATGATAGGCAAAGAGACATCACATCAAATGTACATATCATGCTGCATACCATTCTAAGAGTAGTTTTTTGATAGAAACTTTGAATGGGAAATTGAAATATTTATTGTCTAAAATGAGAGGAGGTAAAGGAATAAAGTTCTGGCTTACACACTTTAATGAATGTATGAAATATTTGGGGGAGACTTGGTGGGAGATAATGCTGGTATAACTATATAATTCTTCTCCACATCACCTCAAATGTCTTTTCCCTACCTGATGCACTGATCCTGGAAACAGGGATCAACTACAGTTGCCAGAAGCCCCTAGGGATGATCACTATGCAAACAAAAACTGAAACTAGATATTTTAACCTTTATGCCAGAATTCCTAGAGGCCTAGTGGGATTGCTTGTAATATCACCTCATCTGCAAAAATTTGGGTTGACAGTAAATGCAGCTGTATTGCCTAGTTGTCAAGATAGCCCACTACTTTAATACCTTATGTAATCTTATGCTATAGAAGTAAAAATGGACTGAGGGGGGTGGTACTAACTATACTGCTACTGCTGCTAGCAATCTGGACCAACCACGTGGCTGAGCATAGCATCCCTTTCAAAGGTGGAAAAGTTTGTGTTAAAACCAAAAACCCTTGGGTTTTTTTGTGTGTGAAAGCTATTAAACAGAACAGGAAATGACAGTGAGTTTCTGATAGGAATAAAACAGTAAGCTTCACATAAGGCATCTGAATTCTCATAGAGAAAGGCCCCATGGTGAGATGGCAATGGGAGGCCTTGAGGCATACTCAGACAAAATTACATCTAAATGTGACTACCCTTTATCTAACCCAAGTATGGGAGACCCCAAATTTTAAGGTGAAAACCTGAATCCTAACTGCACCTAAGCCATTAGTACAAAATGGCAATGTGCATAAAAGATTGAACAACATTGACCCACGAGACAGAATAAGGCTTTAGGTGAGACAGGTGCCAGTCTAGGCATCATGAGACAAGGTGAGTTTACTTTTAATGAGGAGTAGCATTCAGAGGAAAAATATTTGTTTACTAGGTTAAACATATTACAGAGGGTTCACTTACAGGAAGATGGCAAAGGATAGGTGTCAGCCTGGAATGATTATGAACTTTTACTGAAGTGAATAGCTTAGACTTAACAAATAATGACAAATAATGCTAGGACTTAGCACTGGGAAAGGGTTTGTACCAGGAACCAACAGAGCCTCTTGACTATTTTAATATAAATCGAGGCCTAAGTAGCCAGATGTCAATGTACTTCCCCCATCCTAGCAACTGAGGCTCAAAGGACACACTTATGGGAATCTATGGACCTCTAAAGTTATGAGGGCTTTCTGCAGGTACTTGTAATGTATATTGGTACAGTATAATTGCTCCACCTCACAAATAGATGAGAAAAAGACATATCCTCTAGTACAGATAGCAGAGATAGGAACTAATCTGAAAAACACCCATGCTCTCCCCATATAACAGACACAAAGCAAACAAGTCTCAGTACAAACCTGTGAACTAAAACAGGGTGATTGGCTTGCCTTCATATGACTTGGGACAATTATAATGGCACCTGTCCATAATAATATCTGGTTTATGGGAAAAGGCCAATGCTGTTGGGAAAGCAAATCAAACACCATTTCTTAATGATTGATTCTGTAATGAAATTGAAATGTTCCATGACCATATGCAATACTTTATGACACTGATATTGTTGGTAAGAGTTAATTACTTACGTAAATAAGTCATATGGTAATACTGATACTAATAATCAAATATATTAGAAGACTGGATTAAAGCCTTACCAAAAGTGGAAAGCAAATGGCCTGAGAAAGAAATGGATTTAGCTATCAGCTAGTTAATATGCCAAACAGTTACACAAAATTTACTTAGACACAAGATCGATCGAAGGGGACAGTGAGTAATCAAAATAGTACAAAAATATGAAGAAACGTGTAATAGCTTATAGCATGGACTAGCTGTTTCTTTACATTTATCCCTATGCCACAATGACTCCTCCAAATCTTAGGCATATTCATGTTGATACTATTGCTTTATCTGCTATATAATTGCTATATTAAATGTAAATGCTCATGAATGTATGATCATTTTTCTTTGAAAGACTAGGCTAAAGTCCGGGGTGGGGGTGGTCTGTACAAGAAAGAATTAACTTAGCAGAGCTGGATTGCTCAAAACTGGCATATTCCCAAAGATGGACAGTTGTCAGGACTGACCCTTGGCTGGCTCTGGAGACATGAACTCTGAGAACATGAAACATTCTGTCTGATAAGAGTGGTTTTGTATGCTTTAGAAATTGGGCCACACAGACCTAGTTTGATCAGCTAATTTATGCCAACACTGGGATTTATGTGACCGCCAATTTTTGTCTGGAAGGCTGGAGTCTGTGTAGTTGATGTCAGTCATGCAGGTGCTGTATGCTTATCTGACTGACCTCCAATAAAAACTGTGGTCACTGAGACGCTGGTGAGCAGCCCTGGTTGGCAGCACTTCTTATGTGTTGTCACATGCCCTTAGGAGAATTGTGTCTTGGTGCTACTTCAGTGGGAAGGGATATTTGGAAGCTTTTTACTTTACTTATTTTAATTAGTGTCTTTTTGTTGTAACAAAATGCAACCATGAGTGTAACAGTTTTTCTGAGTCCAGTGAGCACTTCTAGTGAATGGTCCAGCCTCTGAAGCTGATCTCAGGGACCTCTGACTCACAGTTCCTCTCTGCTAGCCCCTGATTACTGGCAAAACACTGAGAAAAACTTGCATATTTTCAAAGCAGATTAGAAGACAAGTATTTCATCATCCTTTCACTTTTTAGAATATAGTATTTAGACTAGAATTCCCAATCTTGTATCAAAACAAAACAGAGATAAAAAAAAAACAAATTCATTCTCCTATAGATTTTTTTTTTCTTTAATAAGGCAAGATAAATATGCAGAGAGCAGGGATTTACATAAAGATCAACATTCTGGACATATAACTCCCCAGAGCAGCGACGGCGTTTTTGGACTAAGCCCATGGCCAGGAGTTGTCCTCGCCCCAACTTTCTTTAATCCCACTGTAATCAATAAAGGCTAGTTTGTGCATGTAAAAAATAATAATAATATTATATGTACATATAATCTACATCTTTTTCTATAAAACTTAGATGTAGATTACTTTGCAAATATAATGCCCCATTTAACCAAATATTTTGAGAACCTCATTTTGTTCCTGAATACCTAGTTGTTTAGTAACACTTATTGCTAACATAATTTATTTTGTTATTGGTAAATATAAATTACTAATACAATTTATTGTTAATTTTACAAAAATAATATTACTAATTATCAAGACTGAATGCATACTATATGCAACGTCTGAGTTAAATCCTTTACATCTCTTTAAGTAATTTGATCTATTCACCACTACATATTTTTACTTGGAATAAGCAAACCAGCAAGAAACAGAGGTTTTGTGTAATTATAAAATCTTCCAAAAAGCCACATCACAAATAATTCATAAAGCTCAGTCTCTAATCTGAGTTACATGAAAAAAATGTCTGTCCATAAACACTGTACCTTGTGTGAGTGTGTAATGCTGGTGGAGGGGACATGCATAGTATCTCTCAAGCAACTATGACGTTTAAATAATCAAAATTGTCTATCACACAATTCCTTTGGAAATATAACCATTTAGTTTCTATTAAAATATTTTCACCTGTTTAATTTGGCACTGACTTTATTGAATTGACTTTAGAAGATAAAAGAAATTGATTTAGAATATTACTGAAAAGGGAATGAAATGACAAGATATTTGGCATCTCAGTTCTTACCCACTAGTGGTTCTGTACTAAGGTATGTCTTTCAGTTTATTTACATGAGAATATTTATTCTATATAAAATACAATTTTCTCTACATGCAATAAAATATATATTTAGAAATTTGTCAAATTCATACATGAATTTCATTCAAATCATATTTATTTGGCTATTACTATATTCCAGTTATTCTTATAGACCCTTGTAATGTAATGGTGAAATAAAAATGGAATCTTACTTCTTAAAATAGAGTTTGGTGGAGCAGTTAAATATTAATTCATGTAGAGGAAACATCAGCGGAAATATCCTTATGGCAAGAGGGAACATGAAATGTTTAAAGGATTAGGAAGAAAATAGTAAAAGTCAGTATGACCTGGAATGTAAAGGGCACATGGGGAATTTCAGTATTTAATGAAACACCAGTATAAGGAAAAGCCACATCATTCTTGGTGTAATGTTATATTTATTTACCTTTATACTAAGAGGCAGGATATATTAGTAAAGTGTTTTAAATAGTGTGAGGGTTAAGTCCATGTCAACTTGTTTAGGCTCTGGTGTCCAACTGTTTGGTCAAACAAACACTGGTCTGATCACTACTCTGAGGATATTTCATGCATTTCAATCATCAGTTGATTGCATCTATGGCTGATTACATTTGCAATCAACAGAGATTGCCTTCAGTGATGAGAGAAGTCTCATCTGAGCAGCTGAAGCATTAAAGGGAGAATGGATGATTTCAGCATTGAGAAGGAAGAATTTCTATCTCTGCTTCCATCAGCCAGCTTCTCCTGGAGTATTCCTCAAAGTCTTCTTCATTGTCCCCATTTTGTGACCTCTCCTTCAGAATTAAGACTTCCCAATCGCCACAGTTATATGAGCCAATTCCTATAATAAATCTCCAAATATTGACATTACGTATATTGTATTAGTCAGCCAAAGGGGTGCTGATGCAAAGTACCAGGACTCTGTTGGCTTCTATAAAGGGTATTTATTTGGGGTAGAAGTTTACAGTCACAAGGCTACAAAGCATAAGTTACTTCCCTCACCAAAGTCTGTTGCCACGTGTTGGAGCAAGATGGCTGCCTATGTTCAGCCTTCCTCTTCCTTCTAAGGCTCCGTAGTTCCAGCTCCTAATGATCTCAGCTATAGGCTGTTGGAAGGCTTAGTCTCTCTCCACAGGGCTCCATTCTGCCTGGGCTCAGCTGCTCTGTTCTCTCCACAAGCTCAGCTGTTGACTCTCAGGCTCTCTCTCTTCCCTGGGCTTCTGTCATGTCTATGGAGCCATCTTTATTCTTCTGTGTTCTTCTCCTGTGTGTTTATTTCCTGGGGATCCAGCATTAAAGCTCCAACTCTCTTTTCTGCTGTGTGTTTTCTCTGTGAGTTCCCATACACCAAGCTACTGATGTGGCTAAATTAAAACCTTTCCCATAATTTAATCAAGTAAAAGTGAAACCTGTGAATTTAATACAATCAAAGGGGAACATGCCCAGAGGAACAGACCGGTTTACAAACATAATCCAATATCTATTTTTGGAATTCAGATACAATGCCAAATTGCCATATATATATGTATAAATGTTGCTTCTGTTTCCCTGGAAAACTCTAACTAGTAAAAGCAGTAAGGATGTTGTCATTAGTTTGCATTCAATAATCATTAATTCAAATAGATATTGCCCATAACTTCCATGAATATGTATTAGTTTCTAGAAATACAGAGTTTAAAAGATATAGGCCAAATCTTATTACCTTGGTATTATCATCAACTCTTTATAGATGAAAAAACCACTGAGAGATCAAACCTGGAGAGCATCATCCAGATTAACATTAAGGCCAAGTAGTCAACATAAATGCTGACCAGAGATTTAAAGAGGGTTTCTTCCCAAGAAAAAGTTGGTTATAGGGGAATATTTCACATAATTTTCCCAGTAGGTTAAATATTCAGTAGTTATTAATGTGATCTTTTGCCCTCTTCAGTGTTTTACACCAGAAGTTCCTGTTTCTCTCAGAACAATCATAAGAATTTTGAAAAATCAAAAGTATATTTTCTTCAAGAACATATATGTAATGACTACACCAAATCTTGTTTGACACACTAATATAAGTTCACATAAGAGGAAAATCCAAGAAGCTGTAGTTGTTTCTAATATTCCTGGTTTCTTTTCCCTGACAAGTAATGATAACAACGTACTGCCAGGCATATTATAATTTCCACAATTTTTTCCACATCCCTTATTGCCACACCCCATTAATGGAAGAAAATTGAAGAATCACATAGAAGAAAGAGAAGTAGGGAAAAGTGTGAAAATTCAGCTTTAAAGGCAGAATTCTAGCTCTGATGTTCAAATTAGCTCACAATTTTAGAGTCTCTTTATATAATTATAACAGAACTGTGTTAACATACAAAATCTAGACAGATGATATCTTCTTCTGCTAATTATAACTGCTATTTTAGGATTTCTTGAATATATATCTTCAGTTAATTACTTGAAGACACTGCCAAATTCAGAATATAACTTAAATTTTTTTAATGGTATAAAGATAGCTTTATGTTTTGTGTCTTACTTTTATAGTCACAGGATGAAACAAAGTCCTTAAAATTATATTCTTCATGGAAATAATGGTTTTCGGATGAATAGTGTCTTCTATGAATAAAATATGTTTTTTCTCCACTCTTAACAATGCTTGTCCTGAGGAATTATATGACACAATTCAACCAGACACATTGTAGAGTGTGAACAAAAATATTCTTGCATTTTAACCAATCTGTCTGTGTAATTCTTTGAATCCTTTTCATTTTTTCCATTATTAGAGATAAGTGCCTTTGTAACTATATTCTCTGAAAAGGTAATGAACACCTGCGCCTGATATGAATTATGAAAAGTCTGTTATTTTCTTCAAGAAAAAAACAAAAAGCACAGTGGAATCCTGTTACAATAATCAGCCTGAGCAGTCTAGGTGAGTCATTGCTTTTGAACAATCACTATATGCCAAGCCCCTCTCACTGCTGATTTTCCTAATTCAGGCGTTTTCCAAAAAAGCCAATTGCTGTCTTTCAAGGATAAATCTTATAGTTTAGTATCTGCACTTGATAGACAAATTATTATGAGCTCTATTTAGGAGTTTCAATACCTGTAACAACCAAGTAACTCTCAAAAGCTTTAACATTCTTTATCTTGAAAATAAACCATAATTATTTCTATTTTTATAGTTAAAGTAATTACCTAGAGATCACTAAGTTGTCTAAGGCAACAACATTTGAGAAGAAAGAGACAGCCAGCACTGTAATCATGTAATCATCAAATCATCAGCAAGCACTTGTTTTAAAAAATATCTGTGCAAGGGTATTGTCTACCCCACTATGAAGAATTGTGTGCATTTTTAAAGAAAGAAGTTTAAAATCAAAGAGGATTCATTCTAAAAAAAAAATTATATTAGAATAATAAATATAAAGTTGACTCAATTGAACTAGCCACCCCTTCAGGAAGGAGAACCAAGAAAGGGAATGGCAAAGGGGACAGCAGATCCTTCCACAGGGCTTGTCCACTACGGGAGCAGGGTCGAGGTTCTTTCATCTACAACTCAACTAGGAAGCATGGAAAGAGGACAATAAATATCCCTATGCTGAGATGGATAAAAAGATGATCAAGATAATACAAAAAGTATATTGAACAGCTAGAAACCTATTTATCTTATTAAATTAAAGACTTTCTGTACTGAATCGTAATGGGAAAAAATAAAATTTCATTCCTGGTAAAAATAAGGCAAAACACTGAAGGACTTCAGAGAAGGTCAAAATAACATATATCTGCTACAAAAGAGGCATGAATAAAGTTAAGGATACTGAATTTAAATTCTCCTCTGTATTCTCCTCTGTATTTAAATGGCCTATATATTAGGCACTCATAAATACTGATTGAATTAGTGAGATCAATGTTAGTTGTGCCAAAAGCTTAAAAGGAAAAAATGGTATGCATGCCAATAAAGTAATTGTTTTAATGTGGCAATTTTGAGATCATTAGTTGATACTTTCCTTTGTAGGATAAATGAAACTGCCATTTTGCAAA